>OY294044.1:15267220-15290154 GCA_958510825.1 Brachypterus glaber | reverse complement strand
AAAGCGTTCTTATTTTTTAGTTGAACGAAGATGGATTTTTTTTGAATTTTTTTTCAGATTTTCCAGAGGGTTTTTAATATACCCTCAAATTTCTGTACGCGAGTTCTGGAACAGGCTGTATATATTTTTTTTTTTTGAAAAGAACATCAAAAAACGGTGGTCGTCATGATTCCGGCCGTTTGGTTGGACTAAAAAAATAATTAAAAAAACGGGATATGAATCAGTATTGAAGTCTCTATAGTCTTATTTGGAAGAAAAAATTTTGGTCAAAAAATAACAAAATGGCGGACGTTTTTCAAAAAATTTTAAATAATTTTTTGTTATTTTTTGGCCAAAAAAAAATTCTTCTAGACAGGGTTATATCGAATTCAATATTGAATAATTTCTCTTTTTTTTACTCTATCCAAACGGCCGGAATCATGGCGACCACCGTTTTTTGATGTTTTTTTTTTTTCAAAAAAAAATTATGGAAAAAAATTACAAAAAAAATTCTATTCTTTAAATATAAACATACCTACAAAGTTCACAATGATATCGTTTTTCTTTCTATATAAAAAAAAAACAAAATTTTTTTAAAAATTTGAAGGTAGAAAGACCCCTTAACACGTTCGAAACGACGTGCGCCACCGGTGGTACACGGTGTAATTCAGTTTCTATACGCCTTTAAATCCACTGCTTATCAGTTATACTTACGATATTGGATTTAAGACTATACATATAATGTATATAAATTGGTGTACCAGGGTTTTCGCATTTGGCCGAAAATATGGATTATATACGATGTTAATAAAATACAAACAATTGTATTGTTGAGTTTTACCGAAAACACCTTCGTCGCGAACGTGTTAAATTATCATTTCCCTGTACATGAAAGTACGCAGACAAAAAAAAAACTATAATAATATAATAATCGATTATTCCAGATTTTGACGTAACGATAAACACTTCCGATAAAAAAAATAAAATAATCTAGAAGAAAGTTCTTTGTTCCACTATTTACTCGTTTATTATTAAGTGGCTAATCGGGTGCATATAGCGTGGAGTACGGTTATTGGTGAGTAGGGTTATTAGGAAGTAGGGTTGTTAAGGAGTATGGGTGTTTTAGAGTGGGAATGTTACGGAGTAGAAATATTCGGGAGCAGGGAAATTAAGAATGGATATGTTAGTCACCCAAATCATTTAGTGTATTAAATTTCAATATATATTTTAATATTAAAATCCTATAAGGTTTTAGTTTGTTTTTTTGTTTATTTTATTTATTTATAATACCTTCTCTGCTTTAAATTAGGCCGTATAAACATAAATATGTGCTGTGTAAACTCAATTAGTACAAACTCTGCTAAATAAAACTTTAAACTAAAAATCCTTGACTAATTTAAATTGCAAAAGCTTTACTAGACTACATTAGTAATATATATAAAAAGTCCATTGTTTATTTTAAAATTCTACAGTAAAAAAATAGGCAAATAAATAGAACCCATAATATAAACTTTTTCAAATTTTATTTTATTTGGGAAAGTAATTAATAATAGAAAATTTCTATTTAATATATTATTATAAAATAGAAGGGCACTTTCCTTAGTGTTATTTTTATACAAACTTTTGAATTACAGAATAGACTGCTCTGGAGTTTTAAGACTTGTCAGCTTACATGTACCCGCGAAGACACGTGCAAATGATACTTTTTACCTACCAAAGCCTAGGACTAACTTATTAAAAAACTCGCCAATATATAATATGTGCTCAAATTATAACACCATTCAGTCTAAAATTGATATTTTCTCCTGCTCTATAAGCAGTATTAAATCCGTTTATCGCCAATTAAACTTGGATTAATTGCGCATATTTGTAATTTTGTACTGTACACTTTCAGTGTACACTTTCAGTGTACCTTCTGTTAACTATTTTGATTATTGTATTTTTAGTACTTGCTGCTCATAGTGTTTAATTTAGTTTTAGATGTTAATTATTTTTTTTTGTTTTTATCTCTTTATTATTATTATTATTATTATTATTATTATTATTATTATTATTATTATTAATATAAGAGTTGAGACTAGGCCTATTAAACTCAAAAATAAAAAAATATATAATTAGCTTTAAAAGCAGATACTAAAAGATATACTAATTATGCATCAATATTAAACAAAAAATTGTCCAAGCGGTTTTTAAAGGCGGTAACAGAGGGCGCATTCACTACATTTTCTGGCAGAGAGTTCCAAGTGTCAAATATGCGATTATTTAAAAAGCTTCTTCTGGGTCTGGAACGGGCAAATTCTTGTCTTAACTTGAGACTGTGCCCACGGAGACGACGATCCTCATTTAGAGTAAACATTTGACGTAAGTCCAAACTAAACTGGTCATGTAAAATCCGATAAGTGATAATTAAAGAGCCACGTGTAAGTCTATCAGCCTCAGACGGAAGTCTAAATATTCTTAGACGGTCAGAATATGTGGGCCTGTTTCTACCATATGGTAACCTTGTAGCATAGCGCTGTACGGACTCGATGAGATTTGTATCTCGCACAAAATCAGGATGCCAAACTGATGAACCAAACTCTAGTCTAGGACGAATATAGGTTTTATACAAATTAACTGCAGTAGAAATGTTAGGTTTTGAAAACACTTTTTTAAATAAAAACAGATTCCTCTTCGATTTGTTGCAAATTGAGATTATGTGGGCCGTCCAAGAGAGTTCACTAGTAATCAACACACCTAAGTCAGTATACTGATCCACTTTTTGTAGGGGAATATTATTTTAAAAAAAGTCAAACTTGGGGTTACTCTTGCCTATATGAAGCACTACGCATTTGGCAAAGTTTAGAGGTATTAGCCATTTTTTGCTCCATTCAAACACTAAATTTAAGTCTTGTTGTAGAAAGAAGTGCTCTGTAAGAGGGTTCCCATAAAATTTCGAATCATGGGCGAATAAAGAACTCATGCAGTATAGAAGACGTGGAAGATCCGAAGTATATATTAAAAATAATAAAAAAATTTCTTTTGTAACTCATCCTGTAATTGGTCATGTACTGTTGGATGTAATAAATAAATAAATAAATAAAGTGCAATAAATTGCGAATTACTTTCCGTATATTTAAGCCCTTTCGCTCCATTGTATCCACGTATGGATATTTTTAGGTATAGTAAAATTTACCACAATATCCACAGTTGGATATTAGTCAACGAACCAATAACTCTTCTCTCTAGAATAGGCATTTCATTTGTAAAAACTGACAAAAACGTCGGCAACATAAACATTCGTCTGTCTTACTCGCACATCTTTGTTCTAACAGAGACAACAATACCAGTTACTGGTAACTGTTATTGTTCAGGCCTGAATATACCTACTATTTGTTTACAAACAAACCGAGATGTTGGCGATACTTTATTTTAACGGTATGCGTATTCTAGAAAGAAGAGTTATTAGTTCGTTGATATTAGTATACGGGATTTTCTATATAAATTTAAAATCTGGTATAGGGACCTGTACCTTGAAAAACCGGCTGGAGCGGAAGGGGTTAATTTAAAAAATAGTGTTTCCTATTAAAAAAGAGGCTTTAAATTGTTTGAGAGATGACACATTAAAATTACTGGAATTAAATAATCTTACTGAATGTGACGCCGTATTTACGTGGAAAATTTCAATTTGAAAATTGTCAAACTTAATAACATTTTTCTATTTTGCGACTCTTATAAGCTCATAATCACACTCATTTTGCGTGTTCTTATAGGCCCATAAGAGGTCTCTACTTTTTTTTCTCTTGGGTTGGCAACATACAAAAGCCTATCTCTTGACGTTTTGCGTGCAAATGTCAATGTCGATTTAAAGTTTAATTTTTTACAAAATTTTGTGTTTGGGTTATTTTTTACCTTGTTAAAATTGTGGACTGGTTAATTGCAGTAAAAAAAGAAGAGATGACTGTAAAATATCATTTGTTCTTAGAATTTTAAACATAGTGTAAACTGTAATGCCAACCCAAAACAAAAATCCCTAAATCAGTCATCAATTTAAAGTTTTTTAAATTTTAGAGCAAAATAGAAAAAATTGTATAAAGCACTCGTTTCATAACACATTTTTAGAGCACTAGTACTTTAGAAAACTCGCCGCAAGCGGCTCGTTTTCTAAACTTGTACTCGTGCGCTAAAAACGTATGTTATGAAACCAGTACTTTAATATACTATTATATGAATAAAAATTTAATTTCCACATACCTGATTTCTTCAAAATATAAATATTATATTTCAAAATATTAACAAGAAAATTTTAAAACTAGAAAGATTTTGTCCGTATAAGTATTCTTATAAAATACACACACAAAAATATGTAAAAATTAAGGACAGCGTTAAGTTATGGAAATTTTTCAACATTTTTGTGTAACAATAATGTTTGACAGAACATATTGTGTAATTTTTCACAGTAAATCATGTTACTTCATAACTTGTAATGGAATTTTACATAATATATTTTGTAGAAATTACATTACATAACTTTAGCGAGAAACGACTCCAACGTATGTGAATAGAGCGCGCCAAAAGATCACATAATTTATCATATAAGTACAGATACATAATATATTATGTAAACTTATATTTTATGTTATGTGAAATGAATTATGTTTTATGTTCATTTTCTCTTAAAACACACACTTCATGTTTAGAAAATAAAAGCGTCATTTTGGAGTGTTATGCCTATGTTAATGGTATAGGAAAATAGTGTTACAGGGGGCGTGGGGGTCCAAAATGATCAAAATTTGCGTTACGTAATACTTGAACGTTCCCTAATACTACGCATTCCATTATATATTATTCACAGTAAATGATATATTGTAATTTCCAAATACTTAAAAAAAAATAATTAAAAAAAAAAATAACAAAAAAAATTATTTTTTTTAAACACGTGTTTTTTTTTTGAAAAACGAAAAATTATTGAACTTTTTTTTTTTTAATTTTTTATTTTTTTATTAAATTTTCTTTTTGCGAAAAACTTATAATGAAAGTAATTTTTCCTGAAAAAATTACGTTAATCGAAATTTTCTTTCGGCTTTTTTCAATTTTTTTAAACGTTTAACCCCCATAACTTTGTTTTTGGGGCGATTACTTTGAAAAACCATAGTGATTTTTCACTCGTAGAACTTGATTTTTCTTGAAAATTTCAAGTCGGATTATTTGTTCTTGAGTTATCGTGTTCACAAAAATCGTGACATCAGACGGACAGACAAACGGACATTTGAAACAAAAAGTTACTTATTTTTTCATGATACAAATTTATATCCAAGAATTTTTTGTCTAGGACGATTTTTAAAATAATAATAATAAAATTTATTATTTATTTATTTAAAAATAAACATGTTTCTACAACTGGCCATCGCCGGAGTCCTACAGACGATTTTAGATTTTTTTTTAAATTCGAAACTACCGTATAATATTATTCTAGCGCAGGCGCTGTGAATCATATAATAATAATGATACAATTTTGTATAAAAAATGTCAACTTTCTCTTCGGTATTAAAGTTATTAAGTAGGTCATTAACATTAAATAAATTATATTTTTTACAACATTCCACGCCACGACAGAGTTATTTAAATTCTTTTACTAGAAATTTATTGACAGGACCGCCACTTAATAACTTTAGGAACGTGGTTGATCAATTAAAACTTCCAATAAAAATTTAAGTTATATACACTTTAACTTTATAAATTTAATACATTTTGTAGACAGATAATAACTTTAGAAATTATAGCCAATAAGTTTCCACGGTTTATTTTTATCGAATTTTTAAAAAGCAAAATATTCAGTTACAAATGGATAGGAAGTTATGATCATATGCAAATGTACTTTAATTTTGTTAAAACCACTATAGTTCTAAAGTCATGTACTTTAATGTTTAAGGACGGACATGAAATGTTGCGTGTTTTTGACAAAAATTTAAGTACACTGGGAGCGCGTTACCGTAGTAAATACTACACGTGCTTGATTATATGGAACCCCACGAAAGTTTAGTTAACATTCACTGGTTGTTTAAATTTTCAGGAAAAATCAAGTTCTACAATAGGGTCCTTCTATTGTTTTTGAAAGTAATCCCTCCAAAAACAAAAAAAGTTATGGGGGGTTAAACTTTTAAAAAAATCTTAAAAAGCCGAAAGAAAATTCCGATTAATGTAACTTTTTCAGGAAAAAATACTTTTATTACAAGGATCAATTCTACCAATTTTGAAAGTAATCCCCCAAAAAACAAAGAAAGTTATGGGAGTTAAACTTTTAAAAAAATCTTAAAAAGCCGAAAGAAAATTCCGATTAACGTAACTTTTCAGGAAAAATTACTTTTATTATAAGGATCAATTCAACCAATTTTAAAAGTAATCCCCCCAAAAACAAAAAAGTTATGGGCGTTAAACTTTTAAAAAAATCTAAAAAAGCTGAAAAAATATCCGATAAACATAACTTTTTCAGGAAAAATTACTTTTATTATAAGGATCTATTCTACCAATTGTGAAAGTAATCCCGCCAAAAATAAAAAAGTTATGGGGGTTAAACTTTTTAAAAAATAAAAAAACTATAATTTTAATTTTTTTTTTGTTTTAATTTGTTGTATTTTTTTTGAAAATTAATATTTGGGAAAATGCAATATACCATTTTTGGAAAAAAAAAATTTGTAATTTTTTTTTGTATTTTTTTAGCAAAAAGAAAATGAAAAAAAAAATTAAAAATTTTGATTTTTTTTTAAATTTTTTTTTAAATTTTTTTCTTTGTTCAAGAAAAATGTTGTATATATTTATTTTTTTAAATTATTATTTGGGGAAATGCAATATACCATTTACTGACAATAAGAAACAGATTACAAATAAACTGGACATTTTACATTAAAATCTTTGGCGATAGTAAATTAAATTATAATCAACCAAAAAATTATATATTTTCATTTCACTATGGGCCAGGAGACCTTCGTTCTTGACCAAAACTCGGCTTTTAGCCGTAATATCATAATAATTAGTGACATGGGGTTTTCGAGGATGCTGAAACCGAATCTGTTTTTAAAAATTCAAAATTTAAAATGGAGGATCTAATATGGCGGCAAAATATGTAAACTTTCATTGTATTTTGATGAAAATTGGTATTTAAGGGGTTTTCAGGATGCTGAATCCGTTTTTAAAAATTTAAAATTCAATATGGCGGATCCAATATGGCGGCCAAATTTGTTATATTTTATTGGATTTTGATGAAAATTGCTATTCGGGGGATTTTGAACATGCTAAAACCGAATTTGATTTCGGTACCAATTTACATCATTTCAGTTATTAATTTCAGAATCCTCAAAAACTCTTAAATACCTATTTTCATCCGAATTCAATAAAATTTAACTAATTTTGCCGCCCTGTTGGATCCGTCATTTAAAATTTTATATTTTTAAAAACAGATTCCGTTCAAACATCACCAAAAACCCCAGAATACCAATTTTCATCAGATCCTAATGAAATTTTACAGATCTTGCCTCCATATTAGATCCGCCATTTTGAATTTTAAATTATTAAAAACATATTCGGTTTCGGCATCCTCTAAAACTTCTGAATAGCAATTTTCATCAGAATCCAATAAAATCTAACAGATTTGGCTACCATATTGGATCCGCCATTTTAAATTTAAAATTTTTAAAAACAGATTTGATTACAGCATCCTAAAAAACTTCTGAATACCAATTTTCATCAGAATCCAATAAAAACTAACAGATTTAGCCGCCATATTGGATCCGCCATTTTTAATTTTGAACTTTTAAAAGCAGATTCGGTTTCAGCATCCTCTAAAACCCTTTGTTACTAATTTTTACTATATTACGACCAAAATCGGACTTTGGCCAAAAACGAAGTTTTACTCAAAAAGTATATGTAATGCTACACAAAAGTTCAATTTATTTTCTTGTACAAAAAACGTGCGTCCAGGCATTAAAGTACGTAGTGTAGGCTACCAAATGACGTATGCTATTTAAAGATCAGTAGCGTTATTCAAAGTTATTTTACATTGAAAGTGGAAATTTTGCTTAAAATATTAGGTTTCTGCTAATTTCAAAGTACACAAATTGTAATAATTAAAAAGTTTTATTAATTAAATATGATATTTAGTTAGTTTATATCTCTTTTAATTATTTTAATTCAAAACAGAACTTAATGATTGCTTATTCAAAAGTGTAGTATTTATTTTAGTAATAAAAGCATTGCAAAAATTATATGGTTTTTTCTAGTAGAAAAAAAAACGCTTTAATATAATAAACTTTTGAGAATAATTACCTTAAATATTCCTTATTCTTTTGCCCTATTTACTTTTTTGAAATTCTAAAGTCAGATTTGTCGACTTTTGGATAAAAACGCAGCTCTCCTGGCCCATAGACCATTTCATGTGGATGTGTGTGAACGCCACTTAATTGGTCATCGAAAAGAATTCTTCTGAAGTTGGCGTTGATCGGCGATCAGAATCCACATATAATGTGAATCTCTACCCAGTGCTATCTTGGACTTAAAAATAAACCTGGTTGTTTCGCCCTTTTAAGATAACTACTTTAAAACGTAACTTTTTTAAATTTGACGTTCGGTCATTGTAGCTAAGAGCTGGCGACCATTTTTATTTCATTATTTGCCCCCAGCTGTATTTTATATATGTCTTAAAATACATTCAAATTAAGCTATTTGCAAATCACCAGGTCATCATCGGGTTCCTTTGGATGGTAGAAGCCTTATATTAAAAAATATATTTTTAACTTACCTAGTCAAACAAATTACATTTAGATTAGTCTATTTTCACAGTTTTACACAATTATTCAGTAGGCTAAGGGTAAAAAAAAGACGTTAATAACTTTATCTGACATATGTCAGCACTAAAAATAATTTTCATTTAATCAATATATCATTTCATAAATTCTTATTTCTTTAAAAAATTAGGTATTACATATTTCGAAGGCACTTTTTAAAGACTGTTCTACCTCTTGGCCCCAGAATTATTGTATATAACTATGAAAATAGCTTAATCTGAATGTATTAAATGAAATGTATATGACTCGTCAAGTTAAAAATAGATTTTTGGTAGCTCATTGCCATAGCTTTTGGAGCTTCTAGCCATTTGAAAATAGCTTAATTTAAATGTACTTTAAAATGTATATAAAATATAGCCGGGAGCAAATAATAAAATAAAAATGCTCTCCGACTATTGGAATCCGGTGGCACGGTATAAGATGATGGAAAGACTACACGTGAAAGACTTAAGTTATTCTGCCTGTTGGTCTAAAACTATAAATCCCAGCTAAAATATTTCAATTTTGGAAAACTAATAAAGCACCAAATTGGTAGGCTTTCTGTCTGGGATCATGTGGAATTTAAAGTAGAAACGTGATTAGAGTGCTTGTTTAAAGCATGTTGTTTAAAACAAGTTGCTTTCGAGGAAGGCTTATCCAAACATGCTGTTAGTATAAGTAGTAATAGTCTGAGAAACGTAAGATGGATTTTAGTGATTTTTTTTTACATTACACGGTTTGCCGCTATTCAGTTTTAGTTGGACTTTGTAAAAAACTTAGTTTTATAAAAAGTACAATTTGGTTTAATTATAATGTACATTAAAAATTAATTTAAAACCAAAAATCAGGCGAACGAAATCTTTAAAAAGGTCCCGTGACCTCCGTTACTTTGTAATAAATAGGTTAATTCGAGAAAACATTAAATTTTCTTGTTTATTATTCGAAAAAAGAAGACGGTTTAATCTAAAAACACAATAAATTAAAAAAAAAATACATTTTTATTTTTTTTTTATTTTTCGAATTTTATTTTTGATTTTTAATTTTAATTTATTTTATATTAAACCGTCCTTTGTTTCAAATTAATAAGTAAGAGAAGGTAACTTTTGTAACCTATTTATTTAAAAGTTATGGAGGCCACGTGACCCTCTTTTGCGATTTGTTTGTTTGTTTTACTGTTTAACGTCGTTTTTCGCTGCTATGGCCTAATTGACGGGACCGCCATCTTTACGTGCCCTCCGAAGCATGGTCCTCAACAGAACTCGCATCCACCCTAAAATGTGTTTACAGTTTCACCTGCATCCCACATTACAGTTAGTCATCGTAGTTCCATCTACCGACTATTTACACCACTATACATCCGTGCTCTATGTGGGGCTCGAACCCACATCCGCAGGATTCGTAATCAAACGCGCTAACCATGGCGCTACCGGGGTCGGCTCTTTTGCGATTAAAAAATATTTGTCCTGATAGATAATTTTATTTTTGGTTTTATGTATATCGATATTTACATTAAATAAATTATGTAACAAAACTGAGTGTTTTCCAGAGTTTACATGTTTACATATTTGTTTAACCTGGTACACCTGGAAAATTTTGTTAAATTTTTAATACTGAATGTTCTTTGTTAATACATATTCTTTATTTATATCGCCACCATTGGTATTTAATACTTTACTTGTGATATTAAATATTGTAATGTGTGTATTGTATACAAAATGTTGTCATACTAACATAGAGATTGTTCTGGTACATTTTGTAATAGCTGCGATACCGAGAATTTGATATTTCGAGCGGTAGAAGGCGCCGAAGTTATAACAAAACAGTTTTTCGCTATTTCAGCCCCCTGGGTGATGGTTTTTTGAAAAGTTGCAATTTAAAAGTTGTAGAGCTCTAAAAAACACGCAAAAAAACTGTTTCATTCGTGCAATTATCTCAAGTAGTTCCCGAGTTAGAACGCTTCAACGTCCGCGCTTAATTTTTCAAGATAGCGCTTAAATCGAAAGGGGGAGAGGTCACCTTCTTGCTTTTAGACCTTCTAAGTGGTCTTGATGACATTGAGCAAGACAAATTCCAGTGTGCAATTTTTTTCAGGCCATGCAACTTTTTTAATGTACTAAGTATTTTGCGTTTTTTATCAAAGTAATTAAAGTTTTTTGATGCATGTAGCATACCATTAGAAAGAGCAATAATCAAAGATGTTTTTAAAATTATTCAAATATCTGCATTGCTTTCGATAATAAAAAAAAAGAACAAACATGAGTTTTAAGTTTTTTTAACCAATTCTGTGAAGTTTGTGAGCGCACCAATTATTTTTTGGGATTAAATCTGCAATAGTTATTTATGGTACTAGTGGGTAAAGTAAGATATTGCCCATGAGAAAATTAACCTGCGAGGCGTCAGCCAAGCAGGTTAATTTTCGAGAGGGCAATATCGGTTTACCCATGAGTGCCATACAAGGTTTTATCCAATAAATAGCTTAGAAATTCATATTTTTATTAAAAATTTTAATGACATTTACAAAAAAATAAATTGACAAGTGACAGTTGAGTGGGTAAAATAAATAATTATCCACTCAATAAAGTAAAAGCCACGCGGGGGTTATTATTGAGTTTATCTATTTAAAATAAAGCTGGTAATTGTCTCTGTATGTATTGGATAAAGATTATCATTCAATAACAAATATATATTAAGGATGCCAAAAAAAATTATTTTCAGTGCATAAGTACCAAAGAAAAAAAAAATACAAAGAAAAGAAGGTAAAATAATGTGATATTTTCATAAATATTGAAAAATAATCATAACTCTATACCTTGAGTCTTAGGTCAAAGTCATATTCAGAAAACATATTGGAAATGAGCTAATCTATCACCCTGTCAAGTTTGTCATACTCCCTACCAAACACCCTGTATATCAAAATCTGGAAAACATGTTTTTCGTCATAAAGTAAAAAACCTTTACAAAGTCATCATTATGTAAAGTAAAGACTGCTTTAAAAAATCGTCGTTTTTTGCTCAAAAATACACCTTGATTTTATCAGCCTATAAATTAAGCTACTTAATTCGATTTTCTTGCTCTCGTACTCCGGAAATTGAAATGGCATTTAATATACGACATGGAATGTCAAATAGAAATGTATTCTGGATTTCAGCTACCTTTTCAGGTAATTTGAAGACCTGAAATTCAGATAAATAAATCATGGTGGTCATTGGTCAAATCCACGTTTTAATCAGAATATCTGCATATTATAACCATGGTTTATGGTCTTAATTTGATAGATATACCGGGTGTAACAAGACCAAGGTACCTCTTTTTTGTAGAGATTTAGATATTTCAAATTTAAAGAGTTTTATATTGTCATAAAATAACATAAAAAGTACATTTATCCAACACCTTCACAGAAACACTTGTTTTGAGCACTATTTTAAATGTCAAAAGTGAGTTTTTTTCCACTAGTGACTAAAAAATTTTTCACCCACACTTTTACGTACAGCTTTTGATCTCACCCAAAATTAGTTACATACCCTATTAATTAAGTATTATAACTATTCTATAAATAGAAGCACGTTAACTAAACCATAAAAATTAAAGAAAACCCCAAATTATTCTTTAGTTTTTGAATAAAATACTGTTTTTATTAAAAATTCTGTCATCACCGCGTCCATTTTGACGTTTGTAAGAAATGTAAAACTAGCAATTCTTTATTTTTAATAGGCATACTTAGGCCATGGCTACCTATTATTTTAGTATTAAGAAAACTTAATCTTAATATTTTTGACATAATTTTTCGCAAAATTATAGATTTTTATTTAAAAATAAAAGGTGTTGGATAAAATTAAATTCTCAACTCGTGTATTAAGTAGCATTTTATCCACTTAAGTATATCAGCCCACTCGGCCTGACGGCCTCGAAAATAACTATTAAGTCACTTCCGGTTTAGCCGAAAATGATACCAACTTTCGATTTTTAAATGCGACACCCTATATATTTTTACATATTTTAATTCTACGCTTCATTCTGAGTACCTACAATGATACCAGAAAAGTGATATTTTAAATGTCAAAGTTTTTTTTTAATTTAATATTTAGTTTTTATCATAGGTTGGCCATGATTACTTAACATTACTCGAAATGACCTACCGGCGCGTAGATATGGGGGCTAGAGGAGGTATTTAGCCCCACCAAGAATCTTTATTTGTTATATTTTTTTGTTATTTTAAATAAAAAATTAAAAAATTAAAATAATAGCGGGTGTTTTTTAGTTTGCGTAGGTATCTATCCAGACAAATAGTTAAACAAGGAATAACTTCTTTCTGGTTACTGCAACCAGAAATCTGTTAAGGGCAACAACACTAATTTTAAACAACAAAAAAATAGTGTTTTTCTACGACTGCTTTAGAATGTAAGCAAATACACCCACTTTTCAAACACAGAATGAATCCATTCTAGCTCTAGATACGGTATGCATATTCCGTATCAAGTGTTAGAATGAGCACATGTAGTGCCATCTCTTGTTTATAAAAGTAAAGAAAACTGTAGCAAAATTAGCAAAAATATATATATTTTACCATGAAACATTGAATAATTTAATGCAATTTAAAGTTTTGCGTAAAAATTATATAAAGTTTATTAGTTTTTCTTAATATTTGACCAGTTTTTTATCAATTTAGTTCAAAAAACTGCTCCATCTATTGTTAAATATTAAAACCTGATATCTGTCACAACAATCTGACATAACCTTCAATTTTTGCATTATAATTTGTAAATATGTGCTAAAATTAAATAAAAATCTTTTTTAAGTACTGATTTGATAAAATTATTAAATAACATTAATTGCTTTATTAAAAATATGTGTTTTGTTGCATTTACAATGTCTAGTCACAAAAAACATTGTTTTTAACCTTGTCCGCAGTTTAAAGCTATACAGTGTTTCATATTTGCAGTCGAAGTAAAAGTATAGTACAACACGTATGGAATAGTCATTCCGCGCTCGCGGGACCGTCATACTCGCCTGCCGGCTCGTATGACAAACTTTCCGCTCGCGCGGAATATTGTCTATTCCATACTAGTTATAGAATATACTATTCCGTATTTAACTATTGATCTGGTTGATAGAACCGGATCTTTTTTTAGTATTGCTTAGATACACGCTTTTATACAAGAAAATACCATTCATAGTTTAATTTGGAATTTTTTTTTCAGCTGTGGAAAAACTGTATTTTCTTTTTTGATATGATTGCTTACACTAAAAATAACAATTTAAGCTTAAACATTTTTAAATTCATGTAGTAAAAAAGTAATCAGGATTAGCTATAAAATTTTCCATACATTAACAAATAGGTTAAAATAAAAATGTTACAGACAAGTTGCTAAATTATGACTGGATTATTATTTTATCAGAATTTTACGTGCCGATAAATTAGGTACTTACATTGTATTATTACCAGTATTCGGCGTAAAATCAGTTATGACTCATCAACGTTGAAAATAAACACAGAAACATAGGCTTACGGAATAACTTTGCCGAATTATGAGGGAAATTTTTATAAATCGAAACATTTGACGACTAATTTGTTACCCACAACAATATTAACTATACATATTAACTATACATATTAACTATACATATTAACTATACATACGCATATATATCGGTGTTTTTCAAAGAAAAAAACGACATTCGATTTTTATCTTTTAAGAATACGAAAGTTTTTAATTTTTATTTGTCGATAAGTTTTTTCCCACCTTACTCGTTTAAATGGAATCATTAAAAAAAATCAAGATAAAAAGAAATAAAAATGTAAATATTTAAAACCTCGCCTCAGCGCTAGTGTCGATGCGGCGCCTATACGAGTACTGTAAATTCGCCGACTACTGATTATTACATTTGCCTGGAAAAGTTTTATTGATTGGCCAAGATAAATTTTGTAGTCAGGTTAAAACTTCATCTAGGCTAAAAATAAACTAAAACTTTAGGTTAACCTTTTCGCCCCCCTTGGGAGAATATATCCCATTCAACTTTTAAAAATTCCCCTTGGGTCTTTAAGGCCCAATTTTGCATGTAAACCTTAATATATGGTTCTTTTAAAACAGTCTTTGTAAAATACATACAGGTTTCAATATTATTGAGCAAACATAACTGTAACAAGTGCACTGAGATCTCGTTAGCGTAGTAAATAAGAATAAGAATAATAAGAATAATATTTATTAAGGTAATATTTTTAGTTTAACACAAAAGTTTTACAAAATTTTATGAAAATAGATCACAGTTTAAATATCTTTCGTGTTTTTGAATAAATTACTGTCGCAGAAAACCAGATTTGTGCGTGTCAGTCGAGGTGACAGTATATTATTATGCATGCTTGTTGTAAATTTAACATATCGCCTTGTAAATTCCGAAACATCGCATCTGAAAAATGGGAACTTGCCAGAGACTAGAAATAATTCTTTTTTATGGAATTAGTAGGGTAGTAATTTAATAATTTTTATGAATAAGAAATTATTCTTGTTTATATGTAATTAATAAAGTTCTAAATAAATACCTTATTACTTGTTTAAAAAAGGATAATTTTTTATATCTGTCAAGTGGTCATTTTTCAGATACGATGTTTCGGAATTTACAAAGCGATATATAAACTCATAATATTAAGAATATAAAAGCTAAGAAAAATAAAGAAAAACAAATAAAAAATTAAGAAAAAAAAATATAAAAAGAATAAAGAAAAGAAAAATACACCAAAATATCTAATCGAAACTATTTTCAAGATTAGAGTTTAATTTAATCCACACGGAAAAAAAAAATTATAGCTAGGAGCGCTATAACACACATACCAAGCAAATTATAATCGCTTATTATATAAATACAAGGCTTTCTCTTACAATTATGGCAGTCAGTGTAAAAATTTATATGAAATACTTTAATTGTTTAGTGAATAATAAAATATAACAAATAGTATGGCATTTATAGCTTAAATAGATTTAATTATTGTCCGTGCTAATAATTTTTATAATATAATAAAATTTCTGTAAATTTATAATAGTGCCTGTAATAAATATAATCGTGTCTGTAATATATATAATCGTTTCCAATTTATTTTTAACATTATTAGTTATTGTGTCCCTTATAATCTATAGCTTAAATCACTATAATTTGCCACTGTTACCAAATATCTTATAATGTATAGCGCAGAGCCCACTAATTTCTTTCCGTGCAGTCTTTTATTTTGAATTTAAATAAAGCCTTACTTTTATAAAAATATTTTAATTTTTTTAGATAATAAGTTACATAATTTAGACATATAAGAAGTATAAAATTTTTGTAATATTCATTTTTTAGAATGAAAAAAAATGTAATTTGAATTGCTGATAGATCTTGTATTATATGTATGAACAAAATTAATTTATCTTTATGAGAAAAATAATATTTTAAAACTTCATAAATATATAATTGTCTAATGTTAAATACATCAAAGTATTTGAATAATAATTTTGTTGGATATATTTCAGGTTTCTTTTTTAATATTGTTTTAATAATTAATTTTCAAATCGGTGTAGTGGACTACCGCGTCGTACTTGACAAGTTTACTACCCAAATAGCGTGAGTTCGATTCTCACCGGCGCCGATTGCCTTTTTCAGTTAATTAATAATTTAAATTTGGCGAAGGCGTAAGTGAAGCGGACACTCCCTATAAATTGGTTCGAAAGTCAATTATAGCCAGTGGTTTCCTCTACTACTAGCCCACACAAGTCCTGAACTTAGGGGATGCTTAATTAAGTAGAATAGTACGAGGTTAAACAAAAATGTAATGTAAATGTAATGTAACATAATAGTAGTTTTAGATGTACCTCCCCATGCTAAAATTCCTATCGAAAAAATACTTTGAACTGAAGCTTAATATACAATTTTTAAAATGTTAATTTTTAAGAATTTTCTTAATACTTTAAATATACATGAAATTTTTTTAATTCGGTTATTTAAATTATTTACATGCTCATTCAACGTTTGGACTTATATGGAACCCCACGAAAGTTTAGTTAATATTCGCTGGTTGTTACAATTACCAGAACTATAACAACGTTAAGTATTACTGTAACAGCTAATGAATGTTAACTCAACTTTGGTGGGGTTCCATATATAGTATATTCAACTTCAAGATGCAGTAAGTGTAAACAAACGCACGTGACAACAACGTATTTAGTGACAGGGTAGGACTCAAAACAAAATATTTCTATGACGGTCCATTGCAATGCATTGTGAGCTTCACCTCAATTGCTCACGTACTGACCTGTTTAATTTTCTACATCCCTACTCTCGCAACATTTAAGTGTTTTAACCAATAAAATCACGCGCCCGCTGCCGTCTTCGCGATAGTTTTGTTTACTTCAACTGCACCTTGGACTTGAATTTACTATAATCAAAAACGTTTACGAGCTCTCAGTGTGGCAATGCCACTTAGTGGCATGTTGCTGACTAGTTCGATATTCGCCGTAGTTATCTTATTATTATGCAATAATTATTATTAATTAATGTTGGTGAAAACTTACTTATTGTTCAAAAGGCTCGTCGTAGATGTAAGCCATATACAGAGAAATATTTAGAAAAACAAACATACCTGGTGTTATAAGACCAAGGTACACGCTCCTTTTTTTTATTTTAAAAGTTAGAGATTCCAAATTTGGAACATCTCTTATTGCCATAAAACGTCAACTTTAAACATAAAAAGTACATTTATGTCACTTCCGGTTTAACCGGAAATTACACCAACTGTCGATTTTTAAATAGGACACCCCATATATTTTTACATATTTCAATTCTACGCTTCATTCTGAGAACAATGATACCAAAAAAGGGACATGGTAAAAATGTAAAAAAACACCGATAGCTGATCTAGTATCACTTATTATATGACCGTTGACAATACAGCGAAATCTTTACGTACTATTGGGCGTTTGGACTTAAGTATTTGCCTGCTATGAGCCCAGCTTTCTGCTTTGCATGAATGCATGCTTGAAATAAGGTACGTGCTTGCTTGCTTATGAATTATACCAAAAACGTGCTTGATGTAACCACTAAAAGATTAAAAGTATTTCTGTGCTTTAATTTATTGAAATTATAAAATCAAATTATTTAATAATTGAAAAATACAAAATTTGCTGTAAATATCATTAAAATATTGGAAAATGGAGTGGAACTATGAGATACAAGGATGGAGCTATATGTAGCAATGGAAGAAGATAAAATAATAAATTTGAAGTTAAAATTATTGTAAACAAACGATTTGGAATATTATTATCAAAATTAATGGAGAGCCCCTAGCACAAGCCAAAAGCTTATTTGGGGCTCTCCATGACTCTAAAATAATTTTGATTATATATATACTTATTAATTTTTTTTTCTGTGTAGTTTGTATGCTAATATAATCATTATAAATTATAATTTATAATGCATCCGATCTTAATCTACTATACTTGGTATTACACTCCTCGCAGCCTCACAGCAGACAAAATGTCCAAAATGATAAATTTGCATTATATACAAACAACTTTTTAAAATGTTTTTCCGTCCGTATGTCATGTTTTCTTGTCAGCACAATAACTCACGCTTTCTGTCTGATCTTCAAATTTTTAGCAAAAATCAATCTTGGTAAGGACACTGTAACATTGGGATCACCCTGTATGTATTATTTTAATTTTATTAATTTTGCGGTTCTTGGGTGTTGGAATTGTATAAAAAACAATATGGTTTGCCGACTAGTTTCGTTTATTGTATATAGACTTTCTCAAGGCTATAAACAAGACGAAAAACGTTTTATTCGTTGATGTTTTTTTGGGAAGAGGGTTGAAATTAATAATACTCAAACTATTTCCTTAAATCGAAACGTTTCGAGGGTGGTTTCCCTCGTCCTCAGACCTTTAATATGAGAGAAAAAAAACAATATTAAAATTATATATGAACAAGTTTCTGTATAACCAAAATTTTGTTTTTGTTGGGTTAACCAAAAAATCATTAACAACTACTTACACAAATTTAAACCCAGTTTGAATACACGTTAGACACATACATATATACACAATATAATAAATAAAACATTATTACGGACTACACAATACTTTTACAGTTATTAATAATAATTTATTACACAAAACGTATCAGCTGACAGACAATTAAAATAATACTTCTTCTTCTTCTACTGTGTCCGCTACAAGTATTTTTTCGTGGTTAGTCCGGTTATGATGACATTTCGTTTTCTTTTAGATTGGTTTTATTTTATTTGTGCCATAATTAAGTTAAAATATATACCACTAAGTCCCTCTACATCAGTTTTTCTATTCATCGCTTCCTATTCTTTCTTTATAAAAATCATTTCAGCGAATTCACGTTTTTTTTGTCTTTTTCCGTATATAAAATTTCTACCGATTCAAAGTCCATTTGATGTTTGTTTTCCAAAGCATGTGAAGCCAATGCAGTACTGTTCGTTTTTCCCAAAAAAACATCAACGAATAGAAAAAACCGGGGTAAAAAACACTAAGAAAACCGTTTTAGGTACAAAACATAACTTTTCTATATAATTTTTTGGGTTAGTTATAGGTATTTTTTTATAAATAATTACATTCAGTTTAAAACTAATATGGTGTTCACAATCTGAAAACTAGTCTTCAAACCATATTGTTTTTTATACGTTTCCAACACCCAAGAACCTCAAAATTAATAAAAATAGGAACGAGATAACTTAAATATAATATTTTGATTTTAATTGTTATCTAAGAACGTGACAAATTAACGTTCTAAACAGGATGTTTGTTTTTCCCGATGCTTATTTTATTAGGTTTTTAAAAATCTTAATTTTGTTTAATATAGGTCCAACCAAACAAACAAAAAAAATATTAACTGGTTAATTGGGTTTTTCTAATTAATGGATGTCATTATATAACTTTCATGATGTTGATTTTGTATCCTGGCAACTTAGGTATCGTGCAATTGGTTTGTTTTCCTACCCTGATGCAATATAATATGATAATTTAATTATAAGTAGAGATAGTTTTTTTAATCAATTCTTTTTATAGAATTTAAATTAATTTTTAGTAATTAAAGTCGTTTTTTCAATAAATATTTTTAGTATAAATTTTGGTAGTAACCTCCTCAAACATATCTAAATTAATTATGACACTTGAAAAAGGGATTGTTTGCAAGGGTCGTTTGGGCTAGGCTGTTTTGTGAGACGGTCAGAAACGGGGATTCGTAATTATGCAGTCTTGGTGTAAAGTTGGGTCTTAGGGTTTTGAGGAGTTAACGTATGAAAATGTAAAACTAAAGTAATAGTAATAATATTTCTTGAAATTTTCATAAAAATCAAGTAGCCTTGATCAATGACATTTGCTCAAATAAATACTTTGAACTGACGTTTAAAATTTTTTTTAATTTTTTTTTCATAATAATTAGCTAATTATTGATTATTAATTGGTAATAATTATAATTAATTATATTTAATAAATATAAAGTTATTTAAAGCTATTTTCTTGGGTTTAATTAGTAAAAATTGCACAAAGAACTGAAAAATCTAAAGTGATAGAAAATAGTTGTTTATAAAATTTACTCCTACTAGGAGAGAAAAAATTATTGCTATAGGTGAAGAAAATTGATTTCACAGTCTGAAAACATGATAAATAATGGTTTGTTCTAAAGTTAGTAGTGAAAAAAAATATATAAAGTAGCGAGTATAGATATGTCTGAAGGGTAAAAATACTACTTTAGTCATAACTTTTTAATAAATTATTTAGTTTTTTTTAACTTTCATTAATTTTTTTTGTCGTTGTTTGATCTTTTTGTTTTATCGGCAAGATATATTTTAATTTTAAAATATAGCTGGTTTTTACCTTTCGCATTTCTATATAAAGTTAGTGATTAAAGAAGACATCGCAGAAGAAGTTTAGATAAGTTTTCGTATTTAATTAGTTTTTTATTTTAACTAAGCATATGTTAAAATTATATGTTTGTGATGGCATGTTACCCATATAGCAAACATATAGCTATTTGTAAATAGATACGCCTCCAAATAATAGTGTTTTGTTTTGAATAAATGTCATAGATAATTAATATTTTTGGCTTTAATTAGATCAACTCGCTGATTCAACACGAAGTCTATTTTAAATATTTAGATTGAAAGGAATACCCTCCAAAAATTATGGGAGCTAAATATTTATTTGCATAGATCAATCAGACCAAATTAAAAAAACAAACTATAATTTAAAAGTTAAAGAAGACTTCATACAAAAAATCGAAAAAAAAAATTAGAAAAAGTGCAAGTGCAGTAATTTTTGTAGAAAAATACTTTAATTAAAAGGTTCAATCAATCAATTTGAAAAAATCCCGCCAAAAAACAAAAAAAATTAAGGGGGTTAAACATTTTAATAACCGAAAAATTAGAAGGGAATTTGCTCTCAACGTAATTTACCAAATTTGAAAAAATCTATTTGGAAACAAAATATATCTTAAAAATTAGAAATAGTTATCCCATACAAATTAATTAAGTTTAAGATACTTGCAACCGCGAGAAGTATACTATAAAATGCGAAGCAATGTATATCTTCACAGCTTGTTAACGGATTTAGCTCAATAAACATTCATCATTAATTTTAGACTCAACAACTTTACGAGCAGATCTTATCATATTACTATAACATAAATTTATTTGGTTATGTACATGTAAAGCAAAATTTAACGATATAATAATTTCTATAAATTAATTATATTAATTACTAAATATTATGCGATTTTAGGCATTACATGTACACAGATGTCAAATCATTTTTTTCTTAATTTTGTATTTTTTTATTAAAACAAATGTCTGGCTGCAGCTACATTATAGTTATTTTTTTATTAAGAGCACAAAATTACTGATTTCTGCTTGAGCGTGGAATTTGCTGATCCAGGCGTCTAGCCAAGATCAGCAATCATGCGAAAGCAGAAATCACATTTTGCGCTCATAATACAACAAACTTTTTTTCTACGATCTAAAATAAATAAATAAATTTTGGGCAGTAAATTTATAACCTTACAAAGTCGCAGTACTTACAGGTTTTTGCAAATCTGTTGGTTTAGAAGAAAACCCCTCACCACAGTAATTTTTCCTTAATTCGTTAATAACAAATATTTAACACATAAATAATTAGCACACGAAATTGAGATTTGATTAAAGATAAATAATAATTTTATATTAAAAAAATGGCAGAACACAACATCCCGTAGCATATACTTGACACTGTCAAGTTTACAGCTATTTTACGATTGACTTGCCGGTTGCTTACACTCTAGCGCGCATTATTCAACTTTGCGCTTGCTGTCATGGTAACGAGCAGAAAAATAAAATACTAAGAAATAGGTTTCGGTGAGAAAACTTCATTTGTTTTTGTAGAAATGTTAACTTTTCTATTAGATCGTAGAAAAAAGATTTTTAATCTGGTTTTATATTAAAAAGTACACCTTTATTAGTAAAAAAAAATGGATTTCTCCTCTTTATATTGTCAGAATTATTTTCCAAACAAGGACTTGTACCACATATATTTTAAGGTTTTATTATAGCGGTATATCATATAAAATTAAAGCTAAAACTATTTGCAAGAGAAAAAAACTATAATCCATCTTCTTTTAAAATGCTCCATATACAACAGTTTTAGACTAGGTTTTCTTAAAAACTTATCTGATTGGAAAGATGTTATAAATCTATTAAATATTCGGACAGAAAGCATACTTAAAATAATTGCCCACTATATAATTAATACAAAAAATAAAACAAAACTTGAAGTCTTCTCCACAATTTTTTAAATTATTATATTTCTATTTCGACTGGCTACATATGTTTCAATGAAACTTGTTTCATCCCTAAACAATATGGGAAATCTTCAGGCCACATACTCAAAAACCGTCAACAAATTGTAATATCCGTCGTAAAATCATTAAAATAACGTTTACAGTACAATACTAACATATTAAATTAACACTAATAAATAAATTCAATATAATTTTTAGAAAATTACGCATTATTCTGTCAAATTGAAGCGGGTTACCTAAATTTACAGAAAACCACCTTATCCACGGAAATTCAAAAATCAAAAACAAAGAGAAAAAAACAGTTGTAGCATTAGTCATCTAATACAAATGAAC
>OY294044.1:15219720-15262220 GCA_958510825.1 Brachypterus glaber | reverse complement strand
TTAACATTTCTACAAAAACAAATGAAGTTTTTAGATCGAAAAATAACACGATTCACTCACCGCAGTAATGAGAAGAATCCAGCGCATGCGCACTGATTTTCTTATTTTTGTTTTGATTGCCACGATAAAAGATGTGTGTTACCTTGGCTGATTAATGAGACCAACCAAGGTGTAGACTTGCCGCAATCACACACTATTCTAATGAGAAATAGTGGTGGTATGTTACAACTCCAAACACAGGGACCCTATATCGTGGTACTGCACACAGACTAGTGATTTGCACACAGACTAGTGATTTCAGGGGAGCTACGAGACTACTTCGGGGGTGGGGTAGTTTTGGGGTCTCTTTTTTTGTAATAATAATGTGTAATTGCTCGGGATGATTGCAACGTATTTTATCTGATTAGTTTGTTCACCGAATAGGGAAATAATGGCTGTTGAAATAAAAAATGTTCTCAAATTTTACTTAATATATATAATGATTGTAATTGAAATTAATTTACATAGAATACCCACAATTTATGTTTATAATAGGGGTTTTTTAATGAATACCCACAATTAAAATTATTTAACAAATACCCATTATTATGATTAATGAATACAATAAAAATATTATAACGAATACCCACAATTTACATTTAAAAAAGGGGTTACTGAATGAATACCTAAATTTACAGATGAAACAGGGATATTTAATAAACACCCATAATTAATATTAAAATTTACTTCGGAAAAATGAGTTTAAATTCAAAAATTGGCCATTAACAAATGTTATGGAAAGAAATCACCTTATTTTGGTATCCTGGTGGTCGGTCGTAGAAAATCCTGCTCAAAAATGGTCTAGAACCGTCGAGGAATCTTAATCTGCTCGTTCCATCGGATATTCACACAAATTTCATCGATGATGAGTATAATAAAGGTAGATATCAATCCAAATCAACACGTGGCCATGTTCTTTTTCAGTGTATCATGTAGGACGTACTTGTATGTTCAAAAATTCCACATATTAAAGCAAATTACACTAAATCATGTATGCATAGGATACGGCCAGTTTAAATAATACCAGCCGCTTTCTTAAAAACACAAGTTATGTAGGTCAGGGTAGCCGTTTCGTCTCCCGCTGTTAAGTCGGTCATGGCGCTAGTAGTGATCAACTTCTGCGCAAATCGAATATTTTTACTTTAAAACAAATAATTTAATATTTAATTGGAACGATAGTTCAATAAACAATCAACAAAAACCAAAATAGAAGCCAATAGTTTAATAATAATTAATTATTTGATTAAAATTAAGGTAGGCGATACGGTACCTTAGACACCAATTTGACTAGTTGGGTCCAAAATTGTTAAAAAAAGGTAATCTATTATTCTAATAAATCAGTTCTAGTATCAAGTAATCCTTATTAAATTAAAGTTGTAATACATTTTACAAAAACATTGTTATTAATAAAATAAGAAGTATTACATTTAAACTCTAGGGTTGGTAACACTGACTACAAATGTCATTCTGACAGAGGAAAATTATTCGAATTGTTTACAACCAGTCAATAATAATTGTTAAAAGTTAAACAATTACAAGCTAACTAGTGAAAATAGTGAGAATTAGTATTTATTACTTACTAAAATCTAAATTTATATCCTTTTAATGTGAGGTTATGTTTACAAATATCAACAAATATGCCTATAGCATCAAAAAGTTATGGACAACGATTTCATGGTCGTTAATCACCAAAAATACAAGAAAATACATAATGTGTGACTTATTGACCTTTAAAAAGTCAAAGTAAGTACTACCACAAAGTTTTAATAAGACCAAAAACATAGTAAATAGGCTTTCGTAGGAAAACAATGTCACAAATCCACTTGACCGTGACACGCCACCTAAAGCTATAAAAAAAAACGATAAAAAAAAAATGACCAAAACCTCATAGATAGTTTTCAAACTTAGGTACTCTTAGAATATTTCCGAAGAAAATTATTCCAAAAATTGATCAAAATTTTTAATCTTATACATTTAAGTATAAAGGATAGACTTCTGCTAAAGTCAAAAATAATTCTATTATAAATATAATAGTATTTAATTACCATAGGGCGTTGTAACCTATCAGATAGAGTAACAACTAATAAAGTTTTTTTCCGCTAAGACTTACTTAGTTGGAGCAGAATAAAGCTCAACTGAATGTTGAGAAGTGGATAACAGACTCACTTTATCTCTACAAAAAACTACATTATGTAAACAGAGTTCAACAATTACTTTTGTTACAAAATCGGAATTGTTTAAAAGCCTCTTTCTTGGCCACAAAATAAAACAAATTCCTAAAACCAAAGATAAATTATGGAATTCTGGAAACGCAATAATAATTCGTTTCATAAAATTATTATTCGAGCCACTTCCGGGATCAAACATGAAACAATCAAAACATACAAAAATAAAAAATAAAATAATATAGGGAAATTTTTTAATCTAAAATAACTTCGTCGTCGTCCGTCATGTCAGAAATATGTTTTAATTTATTGACGTGCCAATTACCAACATCTTTATTATTTTTATCAACTAAATTATAAACTAATGCAGAAATTACTTTTTTGACAGTACATTGAATAAATTTAGGGGCCAATTTTGCATTAAAATTTTTACTTGCATTGGATAAAATGGTATTTTTCTTAAAAACGATATCACCAACGTTTAAAGTCATAGGCTTTTTACGTAAATCATATCGGATTTTATAACGGGAATACGCTTGTTCTAATTTATTTAATTGTAATTTTTGATTTGAATTTAAGGAACTAGTATCCTGTACAATATTTACAGAATCTACAGAATGAGTATATGAGTTATCTACAAAGTTTAGGGATAATTTAAAAAGCTTACAAAAATCTATACCTAGAATTATAGAATGCTTTACTGAGGGAATGACTAATACTTTTAAAATTTTATAATTATTGTCTAATTTGAAGGGAATATTTATGTAACCTAAAACTGATTGTGATTGTCCATCCGCAGTACTAACTTTGGAATTTACATTCTCGGAAATAATTAAATTTCTCAGAAATGGTAATAGCTTTAGACACGATTCTCCGATAATCGTAGCGTTAGCTCCTGAGTCACATAGGGCTACAACATTATGACCGAAAATATTGACAGACAGAAAAGGACGGTTATCATTTTCAATTTGAGTACACATTGGGGCTATAACTGAACTTTTATTTAAATTTACTTTATTTTCACTTAATTTTTCTGAAACATTTTTATTTAATTCACTATTAAATGGCTTAACGGTATTACTTTTATTATTAACGACTGGAATGGTTTTAATTGATTTATTTTGATTAATTTTAACAGGATTATTTTGTTTTAATTTAACTAAAACATTTTCATTTGTTTTACTTAAAATTTCTGGGGTAACTGAATTATTTTTATTTAAATTAACTAAAATATTTTTATTTGTTTTATATAAATTTTTTTGTGTAACTGAATTGGTTTTAACTGGGTTAAAATTTGGTAATATAGGATATTTTGAACTACTATCAAAATTATTGTTTTTCCTTTCAAAAGTTTTAGCAATTAAATTTGAATTGACAGAATGTATTTTATTTTTATTAACTTTATTTTTATCAAAATTGAAGAAAAATGATTTTATAAATGGGTCGGTCTTTTTATCAGTACTCAGAAACCAGCGACCGGAAAATGATTTCTGATCAGTTAGTTTTTTGAATTTTCAAGGGTTGAAGGACAGTCAGAACTACAAATACAAAGATCGGTTTTAGGAATATTCGATGCAGAACACTTTGGACATTTTGAAACAATAACGTTTGTTTTACCACACTTGTAGCAAAATTTAGAGTTTCTTGGTTTTCTACAGTCATTGAATACATGGCCGATTGTTTTACAGTTCCAACATGTAGGTTTGGCTTTAATTTCGTCCACCGAAAAATTTACAGGTTGAGAATTTGTACAATTACTTTGTGATGCAACAGAATTTGGCAAAATATGGCTTGATTCTGAGTTAAAATCTATTAAATCATGATTACAGGAATTTTCTGAATTAACATTCGTAGAATTAGAGTTTTGATGAGCGCAAACTAAATGAGAATTTGCGTTATCATGTTCTCTATCTTCCGAAAAATTATTAACGTTAATTTCGTTTACTTTAACTTTGTTACTAAAAGATTTTTTATATGAAAGATCAGCTTCGATCATGGTGCTATTGAAAGGTATGGGTTGTTTAAATTTACTTGTAGTTAATCTTGTTTTCTCAATCTGGCGTGCTAAATCTTTTAAATGTTGAATTGAAGTTACATGAATAAGTGCTAAATGGTTTTGGTAATACGGTAATAAATTTTGAATAATAATATTTAATTTAGTTTCTTCTGAGGGTTGATTACATAATCGCAAAAAATAACCTTCCATAATGCAAATATATACGACCGCTCTTTCATCAGAACCCATAGTTCGTTGACGCAGTTCTTCCATTATTCTCGAATCAAGATCACTAGGCAAGAAGTCTAGTTTCAGTTTAGTAACGAGATCATCCCAAGAATATACAGTATGTCTGACAGCTCGAAACCAAATTAAAGCATTGTTTTTAAATAATTCGACTGCAGATCTAAATAAAACTGATTTGTCTACGTTACGACTAAAACACAATTCTTCTATTCTTTCAAGGAAAACGTTTAAGTTCGAAGGGTTACCATCAAAAAATACGTTCCATCTGGAAATCTGATAGCTATTTGAACCAAAACGATCACCTGTACTAGATCGATGATTAGATTCAAAAGGAGTTTCTGAATTATAATTCTGATCAAAGTCATGTCCATAATTTGGATTTACATTATTAAACGTTACGTTTTGTCTATTTGATGACCTATACCGGGGTAAATTTGAAGAATAATTCCGAGGGTTTAAGTTTGAATTATAATTATGAGGGGGTAAATTGGTAGAATAATTCTGAGGGGGTAAAATTGAATGTCTAATTCCATGTACTGGGAATTGATTAAAATGATGTATCACAGGATTAAATCGGTTATTGATACCATGTCCATTTGCATGTACTGTATTAATAGGACTGTTTCCTAACTGAACATTTGCATTCACCGAATTAAATTGGCTAACATTGGCTTGCATACTACTATTGGTTGGGTGGAAATTATTAGAATTAATTATTAAGTTTTGGTCTATTAAATTAGGTTGATTATTTACACTATTGTTGCTTAACGGATTAATTGAAAAGTTTTCAGTTTGTATTTCCTGATCTATTAAATTAATTTGATTATTTTGATTTGGTGAAGAAATTGATGGATTTGCATTAAAAGGAGATATAATAACAGAATCTGTTTCTATTTGATCCTGAATATTTTCAGAAGGATCTAAATGCATATTTTCTAAGTAAACTGTTAAATTTTCTACATGATTTGTAGATACTTCAGCAGATCCTATATCAGGAGCGCTTGTATGCAATTGATCCTGCCGATCAATATTAAAATCAATTAAATTGTCAGATACTCGCCCAACGGAAGAAATTAGTTTAAGAATAAGTTCCCTGCATTCACCAAAAACAGTACCTCTCCTTTGGTTTTGATCCAAAGTCATAGTAGGAATACGCTTAATACGCTCTGATAAATGCAATAAACGTGTCTCCAACCTTTTAAATTCATTCGGCAAGTTTCTAAAAATTTTTATTGTGCCTGATAATATACCTATCTTTTCCTGACATACTTCAAGTTCTTCCTCTATGTCTGTAAATAAAGGTGCTTTGTAAATGACATGAGTGTTTCGTTCCTGTTTTAGACGTTCTCTTAGCCTGATCCTCTTTTGAGCAGCATTTCCCACGACTGGCTCGTTACGAAGCGCCAACTCGTAGTTGAGTTCATCGACCAACAGGAATCCAGCATCCATGACTAAAAATGGAAAATACAGCAGTTAATTCAAAATATTTAAATTTTAAAAACAGAAACCTAGAATTTATTCTATAACAATAAATTCTCTTACTTTTACGGGGTAAAAATTCAAAAATGCCAAAATATTAGAAGGAAAAAACAGTTACAATTATTCTGATCTATTTTGGATTTACGATCAAAAATAATCAGAGGTTTGTAAAACTAGAAAAATACAAAAAGCTAAAAATGTGAATTTTAGAAAAAAAAAATCTATTACAAATGATCTGATCTATTTTGGATTTACGGTCAAAAACAATCAGAGGCTTGTAAAAAATTTACTCTCAAATACTTTGAAAAAACCGAGGTGATATTTAAAATTGTACCCTCTGAAATAAAAAATTTTTAATAGCCAATATTTGAAAAAAATTTTTTTTTTTGAAAAAAAAATTGTAATCCAATTTTAAACAATGTAGTACCAGTATTTAAAAATAATTTTTCAAAAAAATAATTACTAGAATTACTGGTTAATATTTAAACTATATACTAAATAAACTGTACTCAATAAAAGACAGTATGTAGAAGTTATTAAGAGTACTATAACTTCAAATGTATAGGGACTGTATATAAAAATAAGTTTTGTATAAACTTAAATAGGGACACACATAAAAGTTTTCCTGTTGCTAACTTAACCTAAATCGACTTACAACAATGCTAACTATTTGTATACCTAAATGTTCACAATTTTAAAAAATTATGAAAAAATAATCACTGGATACTAAAGTATCCAAAATGATTCCAAATATGTGGACTAAATCCAAAATATGTGGTACTAAATACCCAAAAATATCAAAAATATTGGACTAAATCCAAAAAATATGTGGTACTAAATACCCAAAAATATCAAAAATATTGGACTAAATCCAAAAATATGTGGTACTAAATACCCAAAATTATCAAAAATATTGGACTAAATCCAAAAAATAGAATACTATAGTGTACCAAAACATGAACTAAATCCAAAAATGAGGCACTATATATTCAAAAAAATATTTTGAAATCAATTCCAAATATTTGGACCCGACCAAAAAATTTTGAACTGACTCCAAAATGAAAAATTTCTGGTCAAAATCCAAAGTATATTCGGACCAAAACCAAAAATTTCTAAAAATATTTTCTTTGCATCTGTACTCCCAAACCATGTATCTGAACCACCCTGTATAACAGTACTAAAAATCCAAAATAATATAGGGGTTATTACACAACCTATTCACAAATCCCTATATGTGAAATAGACTGCTAAACACAGTTGTTCAAGACACTCTGGAACAACAAACACAAAAAAATCAATAGGTATACAAATATTTATGCATCGTTAACTAACACTGAAAAATACATTTTAAAATTTAAAACTTCAACAGTCACCATCCCACATGGCAACCAAAAAAATCAGAAAAAATATACAATCAAGATGAAATGTAGGCGCCAATTACAATAAAAGGAGCCCAAAAAAATACTAAAAATGACCAAATATACTAAAATGTATTAAAATAAAATCGAACCAACAAAGTTGAGGCGCCAATTTCGTGCCACGATAAAAGATGTGTGTTACCTTGGCTGATTAATGAGACCAACCAAGGTGTAGACTTGCCGCAACCACACACTATTCTAATGAGAAATAGTGGTGGTATGTTACAACTCTAAACACAGGGACCTTATATCGTGGTACTGCACACAGACTAGTGATTTCAGGGGAGCTACGAGACTACTTCGGGGGTGGGGTAGTTTTGGGGTCTCTTTTTTTGTAATAATAATGTGTAATTGCTCGGGATGATTGCAACGTATTTTATCTGATTAGTTTGTTCACCGAATAGGGAAATAATGGCTGTTGAAATAAAAAATGTTCTCAAATTTTACTTAATATATATAATGATTGTAATTGAAATTAATTTACATAGAATACCCACAATTTATGTTTATAATAGGGGTTTTTTAATGAATACCCACAATTAAAATTATTTAACAAATACCCATTATTATGATTAATGAATACAATAAAAATATTATAACGAATACCCACAATTTACATTTAAAAAAGGGGTTACTGAATGAATACCTAAATTTACAGATGAAACAGGGATATTTAATAAACACCCATAATTAATATTAAAATTTACTTCGGAAAAATGAGTTTAAATTCAAAAATTGGCCATTAACAAATGTTATGGAAAGAAATCACCTTATTTTGGTATCCTGGTGGTCGGTCGTAGAAAATCCTGCTCAAAAATGGTCTAGAACCGTCGAGGAATCTTAATCTGCTCGTTCCATCGGATATTCACACAAATTTCATCGATGATGAGTATAATAAAGGTAGATATCAATCCAAATCAACACGTGGCCATGTTCTTTTTCAGTGTATCATGTAGGACGTACTTGTATGTTCAAAAATTCCACATATTAAAGCAAATTACACTAAATCATGTATGCATAGGATACGGCCAGTTTAAATAATACCAGCCGCTTTCTTAAAAACACAAGTTATGTAGGTCAGGGTAGCAACGGAAAAGAAGCTTCGTTTCGTCTCCCGCTGTTAAGTCGGTCATGGCGCTAGTAGTGATCAACTTCTGCGCAAATCGAATATTTTTACTTTAAAACAAATAATTTAATATTTAATTGGAACGATAGTTCAATAAACAATCAACAAAAACCAAAATAGAAGCCAATAGTTTAATAATAATTAATTATTTGATTAAAATTAAGGTAGGCGATACGGTACCTTAGACACCAATTTGACTAGTTGGGTCCAAAATTGTTAAAAAAAGGTAATCTATTATTCTAATAAATCAGTTCTAGTATCAAGTAATCCTTATTAAATTAAAGTTGTAATACATTTTACAAAAACATTGTTATTAATAAAATAAGAAGTATTACATTTAAACTCTAGGGTTGGTAACACTGACTACAAATGTCATTCTGACAGAGGAAAATTATTCGAATTGTTTACAACCAGTCAATAATAATTGTTAAAAGTTAAACAATTACAAGCTAACTAGTGAAAATAGTGAGAATTAGTATTTATTACTTACTAAAATCTAAATTTATATCCTTTTAATGTGAGGTTATGTTTACAAATATCAACAAATATGCCTATAGCATCAAAAAGTTATGGACAACGATTTCATGGTCGTTAATCACCAAAAATACAAGAAAATACATAATGTGTGACTTATTGACCTTTAAAAAGTCAAAGTAAGTACTACCACAAAGTTTTAATAAGACCAAAAACATAGTAAATAGGCTTTCGTAGGAAAACAATGTCACAAATCCACTTGACCGTGACATGATGTATGCCAAAAATTATTTTATTAAGGTTATGTAACATTCTTTTGCAGAATTTTACAAAAATATCTAATTGTTTCTTTGCGATCTAACAGTTTTTAACTTGGTTAAAGTACTCACTTTTAATAGTATTTTCGTAAAAAAAATTGCGGAATATTCATTTAATTAGCTAAAGCTAAATTATTTAACCTAAATATAATCTAAATTCTAAAATATCTTATCTGAAAAATGCCTCCCATTCAAAAAAAAAAAACACCAAACCAGCAAACTACCAAACCATACCATTATTAACGTAAACCAACGCCTCCCATTAAAAAAAAAAAACACCAAACCAGCAAACTACCAAACGAAACCATTGTTAACGTAAACCAACGCCCCCATTAAAAAAATAAAACAGAAATTCGTGAGTATTTTAACAATCTTTTGCTATATATTCTAACAAAAAAACTGGATTTTCGTTTGGATTTTCCGCACCTAATTATATTCAAGACAGTAAGTTTTAATAATGAAACCAGAAATCAGTGCAAAAATATAGTTCATTTTTGTGGACCTGATAAGCACCGTAACCCCACTCAAATTAAACTATTTCATAAAACTACAACTGCCTAAACGGAAGCCACTTGACATCCGTCAAAACAAAAAAAAAGCAAACCAGTGCGCATGTGTTAGATTCTTCTCATTACTGCGGTGAGTGAATCGTAAAATAACCTATTTCTTAGCATTTTACTTTTCTGCTCGTTACCATGACAAAATTGAATTTTGCGCGCTATAGTGTAGGCAACCGGCATGTCAATTTTAAAACAACCATCAAGTCCTGTCATGACGTCAAGTATATGATACGAGATGTGCTCCGTCATTTTTATAATAATTTTTTTTTAAATTTATTTTGAATAAAATCTCAATTTCATGAGCTAAATACTTGTGTGCTAAATGTTTTTTGTTATGGAGGAATTTTGGAGAGTGACAGTGATGAGGATTTTAGTTAAAAACCAACAGATTTGAAGAAAACTGAAGTGCTGCGACCTTGTAATGTTATAAATTTACTGCCTTAAATTTATTTATTTATTTATTTATATATTTTAGATCGTAGAAAAAATGTTGTATGTATTACGAGCGCAAAATGTGATTTCCGCTCTCTTTGTACAAAAATAACTATTACATCATGGCTATGTTTAATATTGAAGAAATATTTCTTCTATAGATCTAGAGCACGTAGAATAGCATATGTTTGAGCCTCAGAGTCTTTGGCTAGTAATTTTTGTTAACAAATTTATTAATATTTTTTACGAGTTTTTATTTAAATGTGGTTATTAATCGCTTAATTGGTTGCCTTTATTTTTTGTTTATTTGTGGATTTCTTTTTCGATTGATGCAATGATACTATAAACTATTGTTTGCGAAATATCGGTAAAAATGTGGATGTATTAATGTTTCTGTTTTTTTTTTCAAACACAAAGAAATTTTGAATGTTTGTATAAAATTGAATTTTGCGCGCTATAGTGTAGGCAACCGGCATGTTAATTTTAAAACAACCATCAAGTCCTGTCATGACGTCAAGTATATGATACGAGATGTGCTCCGTCATTTTTATAATAATTTTTTTTTAAATTTATTTTGAATAAAATCTCAATTTCATGAGCTAAATACTTGTGTGCTAAATATTTTTTGTTATGGAGGAATTTTGGAGAGTGACAGTGATGAGGATTTTAGTTAAAAACCAACAGATTTGAAGAAAACTGAAGTGCTGCGACCTTGTAATGTTATAAATTTACTGCCTTAAATTTATTTATTTATTTATATATTTTAGATCGTAGAAAAAATGTTGTATGTATTACGAGCGCAAAATGTGATTTCCGCTCTCTTTGTACAAAAATAACTATTACATCATGGCTATGTTTAATATTGAAGAAATATTTCTTCTATAGATCTAGAGCACGTAGAATAGCATATGTTTGAGCCTCAGAGTCTTTGGCTAGTAATTTTTGTTAACAAATTTATTAATATTTTTTACGAGTTTTTATTTAAATGTGGTTATTAATCGCTTAATTGGTTGCCTTTATTTTTTGTTTATTTGTGGATTTCTTTTTCGATTGATGCAATGATACTATAGACTATTGTTTGCGAAATATCGGTAAAAATGTAGATGTATTAATGTTTCTGTTTTTTTTTTCAAACACAAAGAAATTTTGAATGTTTGTATATATAATTTTCGGAGCATGCTTTATAAAAACTCTTTGAGTCGTGCCAATTCATGCATATACGCAAACATTTCAAAGCCAGTGAACTAGATTACTAGCTGCTCATATATTTAACAAAGTTTGCTCCATGGATTCTACGGAAAATAAGTAATACTAATTTGAAAATACAATGTTTATATATACTGTGAAAAATCAGTTTACCTGTATTAATTTGTAAATTTTTATAGTTAATTTACATATAAATTAATTTAATATTCTATTGCTGCCGAATGATTTAAAATTATTGTAAAATATTAAAAAGCTTTAAAATGACAAGAAAAATATATGAAAAATTATTCTGAACATGTTTTTTTAGCAAGTTAGAATAGTGAAAAACATAAAATGTAAAGAATATCGTCGGCTTACAAGTAAAAGGCACTAAGTCACTTTTTTTCAAAAATGGGATTTTAATGGCACTGTAATTAATTTTTGATGATCTATGTATAGGTAAACCGAACTAACTTCTAAGTGGACTGCCAAGAGAGTTACCCACTATACAAAATGCACCAATTTGATTTTGATTAAAATTTTATCTGGCAATAGGCACTAAGTCACTTAGTGCAATTAGTGCGTTTTACTTGTAGATTATTTCAAATGTTTCTGCACTAAGCGACTTTCCAAAAAGAGTTAATTTATAAAAATATGATTTTTTGAATCATTTATATGATACAATATTTATTTTTATTTATAATAATATTTTTATTATAATTAGAAATAACCGAGACATAGACAAATAATTGAATAGGTGCAGATTTTTATAAAAAAATATAAAAAAAAAACTAACTGATAGATTTTTTTAATTTTTCTCTTAAATCCTTGGTTACTACATAAATAACAAGAATATAAAAAAAAAACTAAAGTTTGCGGCAAGTTCGGAAAACAGCCCTAAGAATTGCACCGTGATGTGTTTTATCATTCATTATAATTATTGACTTTAGGAGATACTTCTTTGCCGGCACAGCCGATGGACTCTGAAAACTGTCTTGGTTCTGGCATAGTAAGCAGTTTCATATAATTAATACTAATTAATTATTATTATTATTATCAATTTTGGAAATATTCTTTAATCAATCAAAAAGTCCAAACCCTTCTTTTAAAAATCTATTTTTTGAAAATTTATGTAAACATCTTGTTTTCTACTTTATAGTTATACATTATGTTTAATTAATAGAAGGGTTTTAATTTTAAATAGCTGTTTTTTATATTATTTTATTGACTTAGTGCTCTTTACTTGTAAGCCGACGTCGTGGGCCTACAAGTAAAAGGCACTAAGTCCATGTCTTTTTTCAAATTTAGTTGAATTAAACTACTTCAATTTTTCTTTATTTAGTTGCAAATGGGACATTATTATGTCCAAACATGTCATTGCAATTTGCGGTATTTTTTATTCCAAAAACAATTATTACAAAAATTAAAAAACAACAATGAAAGTTAAATTTTTCAATATCTCAAAACTATGTTTTTGGACTTAGTGCTCTTTACTTGTAAGCCGACGATATGTAAACAAGAAGATAGCTAAAGAACTGAAAAAAATATTTTTTATATATATTTTAATATTTGCATCAAAATTATTACTACAAATTATTACAACCCCTCTTGGTGGTGCACCACTGGTGCTATTGCGAAAAACCGTAATTTTTAAACTAAAATTATTACTATTTTCAACGTACAAAGCAGAGTATCGTATTTTGGGCTAAATCGCCTGCAACGGTAAGACTTTACATGCTTATAGATACATAAAAAATAAATACTTAGCCAACATTTCAGCCCTTCTTATGTCCCGGAACATACTTTAATTATTTTAATTACGAATTTTAACCCAGCGATATGTCAATGCACGATTGACGGTTTCATGTTTTTCTGTGTTAAAAATAATGCTCCTAAATGTTAAAAGCTATTAAAAAATGCACGAATCTTAATTCAGCTTTTGTTTTATTTGTTAAATATGAAAAAAAGCATTGGTTTATCTTTACTGGATATTGTTTTGACCTTAGGTCGATAAATAAAATTATAGAAGATATTTCAAATACGTAAGTAAGTAGGTAGTAGTATATTTTCGCTTAAAAAGTTTCAACCCATTCCTCTTTTAATTCACGAATATATTACCTCAAAACCAAAATTATTTTCCCAAAACATTTAATAACTGCAGGCTAATATGTATATATCGAGGTTATAATCAAAAGCACAAAATGATTAAAAGTGGATTTATTACACAAAACACAAAAATATACAAAAAACTAAAAGAATTTAAATTGTCAACATTAGGCTAAAGAGTCACTTAGCGCATGACGAGTTTTAAATGATACATTGTTGTCAGGTTTACGAAAACACAAAAATTAATAATATTTTTTTATGTATTATTTATGTATAATATTAAATATTTTTTTCTTCAAATAAAATTTGTAAAAAGAAGTGCCTATGTAATCACTTTGTCATATTTAATTTTTAAACAAAAAATAAATAATAATAATTTTACACATTAATGTGTCAATTGAATACCAAGCAAGAACTTGCATTTTTTCTGTGAGGCTAAGGGCAAAGTTTCAACCCATTCCTCTTTTAATTCACGAATATATTACCTCAAAACTAAAATTATTTTTCCAAAACATTTAATAGCTACAGAATAATATGTATATATCGAGGTTATAATCAAAAGCACACAATGATTAAAAGTGGATTTATTACAAAAAAACACAAAAATATACAAAAAACTGAAAGAATTTAAATTGTCAACATTAGGCTAAAAAGTCACAGCGCATAACGAGTTTTAAATGATGCATTGTTATCAGGTTTACGAAAACACAAAAAAAAATTATGTATTACATATAATATTAAATATTTTATTTCTCAAATAAAATTTGTAAACAGTTTTTTATCATTTAGCCCAAAACTCGCCATTAAAACGATATCCTTCTTTTAACACCGTTCCAAAGTAAACATTATTTTTTTGGTTTGGTAATAACACCTACTAAAAGCACTATTTTGTAGTGTAAACATTTCTTACAGAAACTTATAAATAATTCAGTTATCACCATGGGAAATTGTAGAAATTACCATTAAAGCAGTATAAATTCGCCTCAGGACACTGCGCTATGACAATATGGATTAGACGAAACCTTTAGGAGCAAAACAAGCTATATCCATCTTTTTACATGTGCCAATACCCGTTCTTGAGATCTACCGAATTTTTATTTCTTTTTAATTTTCTTGTGGCTAAAACTTAACATAACTAACATATTTCAAATTAGAAAAAGTATATTTTGCTTTTACCCTCCATGGTACCGTGTATATCGAAATAAATATTTAAAAAAAAAATGTTGTATTGTTAACTATGAAAATTTGCTTATTAACGATCAATGTATATTTAACTAATATAATATTAAATTAGGAAAGGAAAGGCAAAGGGTGCAAATACTAATATTTTTAGCGAATACTCTAAAAATTATAACACAACCCCACAAAACAAAAAAAAGTCCGGATATCTAATGAAGACTATGGCATTCCTATGCATTTTTTGACGCTGAAACAGAAACTGATATTTAAATAAATCGTTAGATATAGTGCAAAATGTTTTTTTAGAGACAAAAAAAAACAAAATCGCGGGATAATGACATTCCTTTCAGATTTTAAATATCTACACTATTTAATTTTTTACAGGCCCACAAATACAAACTTTGCACTTTTTTCGTGTTCGGGTGGAAAATTGGGGGTGGTTTAACGTTGCACATGTCAAAAGAAATATATCAAAAAATTGTGTGTAATATAAATAGGTTTTATTTAGCACTCAATGGCTACTTAAATACATTTTAAACTAAAAAAAAAATAAATTATACAAATTTAATTACAATTCTGTTCATTTAATATTTTTTCTTTTAATTTTTTCTTAAATTTAATCAAGCTTTCTGATTTTTTTATCCCTATATTCAATTTATTGAATTCCATTATACCCCTATGAAATAAAGATTCATTCGTCAAACTATTTGTGGCTACCTCTAGATGGAAGTCATTATTGGACCTTGTATAATAATTATGAAATTAATTATTAACATTTGTAAAGCCTTTTAAACAAGGAGGAACCAAATTATGTTTTATTTTATAAATAAATATTTAAATGAAATATTTAATTAGATTTCTAACATTTAACCATCCCAAAGTCTTAAGCATTAAATTAATTTTACTGTATTTATCCAAATTTAGAATACTTCTCATTGACTTATTTTGAAGAACCTGTAATTTGTCCAAGACACTTTCATTTGCAGTAAATAAGATAGATGGACAATATAAGTAATGAGGTAAAATTATTGTATTATAAATTATTTTTTTGGAATATAAACTTAAATTTGTGGTACCCTTAACCATAATGTTTTTCTCAATGAACTATTTTGACATAAAAAGATCTCCCTCAAGCCTTCAAAATCGTAAACACAGTGGCAAAATTTTATCACCAGCTTCATGATATTATATTTTCATATTTTTTTTTTAATCCTGCGATTTTTTTTTAGCTCGAACGCATACAAAGAAACAACATTGTGCGCTTTATCTTAAGATTTTGAGTGTACACGATTTTTTTAAATATCAGATTTGGTTTCAGCGTCGAAAAATGCAAAGAAATACCATAGTCCTTGGATTTTTTTATTTTGTGGGGCTGTGTAATTATTAATTGCGAGACAAAACCTACATTGAAAGGAAACTAATTTTATACTAAAAAAAAAAATACATTTTTAGCATTAGTGTCAGGACTCTTAGTTTTCGGGATATAACGAGATATTTTCACCCTTATAGAAAGGGTGTCAGATATAGTTCGTTTCAAAATCGATTTGAGCAGGGAAAGCTTTTTGTCATATAAGCTTTTAAGCTTAGCGTAATAGGTACTATGGTAATACTCTGTATTTACCGTCTTATTGCAAGAAATCGGAGAATACATTAACATACATAATGTTTAATTGAAATATAGAGTGTTTGTGGCGGAAGTGTATTCTGATCTACATAATACAGTTAGATGGGAACCTTAGTTAATTTTTTGAGGCCCTTTACCTAAAAAAACGTAAAATTTTCTCTACAATAATGTACCATAATCGTGAGCCGAGATATTTTAATTCAAAATTCAGCTTTATACCATTATGTACAACGAGAGCAATACAATAATTATTAATTATTTAGCTGACGTCATAAAGCATCATTTTGAAGGCATACAATAATTGTATTATTATTATTATTATTATTTACATATTTTTACAAAGATGTTATTTTTTGCCTTAAAATTAATATTGTTTTCATAAATTTTAATTAATTAATATTATTTTTAAAATAAAAAAATGGTTTCGACTAATTTATTTGTTTTGACGTTTCTCTTAATGTTCTACAATCGTTGTAAAATCAAACAAAAGTCATACGATTTAAAAGAAAACCAATATGTTTTTGCTCCGACAGTGTTTTTTGTTAATTCAAAAAGATATATTTAATTTTATAAGCCATTATTAAAATAAAAATATTTATTGTAATTTGAAAAATGTTTCCTTTTAAATCATTTGTAAACTTGTAAATGATTTGAATAAAAAACTGGTTATTTTAAAAAAAATTCTTTTAATATATTGATATGTTTCAACAATATAAAGGAAAATATTAAAATAAGAAAGTAAGGGATAATACTTTAACTTTAAAGTGAAAAACGTTTTGGTGTAAAAATTTATTTTATTTTAATATTATTCATAACTAAAACGTAAAGTTGTTACTTTTAATATTTTAAATGCCGATTTTTTTAAATTATAATAATTTCTTATTGATTTTAAAAGATGATATTTTTCTGAGTGTACGGTTGATATTGTGACGTAGACCCCAACATTAAAAATACAACTATAGATTTGATACTTGTACCGTGTTTTGCAACAAAATTTTAACCCACATTGTGTATTATGTAATTATGTATGTTTTTGAACATTTTATTTATTTATATCTTTTAAATGATTTGAATATAATATTACAAATTGTGTACATGTTGGGTATCACACATAAACAACTAAAGCAAGTGTCGTCTCACAATGTGGGTTACCATAAACGGTGTATTTGAAATAGCGTAGGAAATTTTAACAGGTGATTCTACATGATAAAATATGACAAAAAGTTCCTATAAACATATGTCTAAAAATGCGTTATAAGGGAGCTACGCCCCTTTGAAAGTGACTAAAAAAATCGGTTTTTATTTAATAACTCAGGAACCCTTTGAGATATATCAACGAGGTTTTGCACGTCAACTAATCCTACCAAGGCCTGTTTTTATGTGTTATTTTCTTGTACCTATTTCAACCAGGGGTGTGTGAAACTGGGGGGGCTTATCAGTTTTTTGTCCCAAACTTTTTTCTGTGTAACTTTTTTGCAATTTTATTTTTGAAATATGATTCCTCAGGTCAAAATACATAAAAAAGGTACTCTTGTTGTAATACTGTAGGATTAACCGTTTTCGAGAAAAATTCATTTGAAGGTGAAATTCCACGGTTCGAGGACGAAAAATTAAATACTAAAATGTTGAAAACCAAAATTTTAATGATGCAGGGCGAATGTACATTAAAAACTAAGAAAAAAACCTCATATACAGGTACTTCCAAAAATCAATCCTAATGGAGCTATGGTCTCCTAAATATGCACCATTTTTAAAGGGCTATAGTAGCTTTAAAAGCGTTTTTTCGACCTACATGTATGGAAACTTTTTTTCTTAGTTTTTGATGTAGAATAACATTGCAGTATTAAAATTTTGGTTTTCGACATTTTAGTATTTAATTTTTCGTCGTCGAACCGTGAAATTTCACCTTCAAATGAACTTTTCTCGAAAACGGTTAATCCTACAGTATTACAAAAAGAGTACCTTTTTTATGTATTTTGACCTGAGGAATCATATTTCAAAAATAAAATTGCAAAAAAGTTACACAGAAAAAAGTTTGGGACAAAAAACTGATAAGGCGCCCCCCGTTTCGCACACCCCTGGTTTAAATAAGTACGTGAAAATGACATACAAAGATGGGCCTTATTAGGATTAATTCACGTGCAAAACCTCGTTAACATATCTCAAAGGGTTCCTGAGTTATTAAATAAAAACCGATTTTTTTAGCCAATTTCAAAGGGGCGTAGCTCCCTTATGACGCATTTTTAGACATATGTTTATAGGAACTTTTTGTCATATTTTATCATGTAGAATCACCTGTTAAATTTTCCTACCCTATTTCAAATACACCCTGTATTATTGCAGAAAAAATCGATAGTTAAATTAAATTAGAAATAAACTAAATACTGTTCGTGGCTTCTACTATGGCCTGTAACCAAGTCTGTAATATAAACTGTTCAGCTATAGTAAAACAATAAAAACTTAAAATGAATGCATTTAATGCTTTTTAATGCCTTATAAAACATAAAATTTTATTATAATTTGAAAATTTGTGTTTTAATTCTCATTTAAATGGGCATGTTAAACAATTGAATGCTCCGACTCTATTTTCTCATTTATTGAAATTGTTCGAACAATTATCGCCAATAATAAATTAATTAATTAATTCATTATAATTATACAGTACGGTCCGAAAGTCACCCACCCTTTTCATGAATTAAGATAACAAATATGAATCGTTTATTTGTGAAATAGTAAATAAAAAAAGTTTTTCTTTAAAGTAGAAGAAGTAACAAAGAAAAAAAAATATGTACATTTAAAGTACTTAAGTACTAAAAAGTTCCTTAATATAGGACATATAGATTTATTATTTCAAAATAGATACTTTTTAGTAGCGCTTTAAAATCGCTCGACTTATATTGTTTTACAAATATTTATGAAAAACAGACAATAAATGGGTGAAATTTAATGTAAAAAAATATCAAATTAAATTTAAATGCCTATATCTCGGAAACTAATAGTCCTAAGAAAAAAATGTTTACATATGTTTTTTTAGGGAATTAAACATTATTTTTATTACTTTAAAAAGTTTTTGTCCGTTTTGACCCCCTTGCCCCAGATAATGTTAATCATATTTAATGTGACGCAAACAGAAAAGGTTCTGAATCTTTTATTTAAAGAATTTTTTAAATCGGACATTCCGTTAAAAAGTTATAAGGTTTACATACAGACAGACTGACATTTTTTTAACACCCACTTTTTTCACATATACTCGACGTTTCATGACATTCTAAAGCAGAAAAAATAGATTTGATCTTTCGGTCGATTTTATTAACGGGTGTTTCCACCCGTAAAACTAATTTTCTGGAGCCCCTTTTTTCCTTAAAGCAGGTTTTTGGACATAATATGTCCATATGCCCCTTTAAAAGGGGCTCTAGAAATTATATTTGCAGAAACTTTTTTTATGTATTAAAATTAGGTGCATTAGGAAAGACACCCTTTCGCAAAAAAATGTAGACTTATACTGTTTCCCAAATAATTCATATACCGTGCGATTATAAAGTGCCGAACACTTTTTAATGCAAAACTCGCATTAGCGATGAGTAAAATCCAAGAAAGCTGTGTGCGTTTTACTGGCTACCGAGCTGTTGTACGTAGCAATCACATGGTCTTGTCGCGCACAACTCTAACAGAGGCGTGGCTTCAAACGAAAAGTATTTTCTTTTCAAACTGTTCGCACTGTATGTGTATGGCAAACTTTAGTTTATGTTGTTAAACTTAAGTGTTCCAAATTTAAATTTTATATCTTAGCTTATTCAAAATTTAAGAGGGGAGTAAATTTTGGACCGCACTGTAACTGTGGGTTATATTAGAAAATATTCTAACCAGTAAAAGTAAAATACAATAATTGTATCACACATATTATTTATGGTAGGAAAACTAAGCTTTTTGTCCCATTAACCACATTTTCATCACTTGATTCAAATAGATATCCTAATTGTGAGATTAAAAAGTTAAGGTTTATAAAACTCTATGACTCTTTATCTAAAGACATAAAGTTTGTTAATTAATTGTATAATCCCTTTAAGTTCTCTTTAGTCCTTCCGGTAAGTTAAGTTAACCGAAAGTCTAGAAACGTAGTTTAATATTTATGGTATTCAACCATATGGTCAAATTCAAATAAATGTTTTAATGAAATTTTGTGGAATTACTATATCAAGTGAAGAGAGGTCTCTACACTGTAAAAAATATTTCTGGTAGGAATAACCTGTAATATAATTACCGTTTATTAGTATCGTAATAATTTTTTTCTTCAAGCGTACTAAAATGTTCATATTTTATAACTAAACACACGTGTTAGAAGTGATCTATTTTTTTACAGTAAAAAAATGAGTTCATTGTTGTACGCCGTAAAAAAAAGTTAGTTAGCAAAACCACCACTGGCGGCAGCACTCTTTACTTTTATGACAGCTTCAAACTTGTTTGTTTATTATGTAAACAGGTGGTTGACTCGAGATTCTGTGCAAAAAACGTGTGAAATTGATTAAAAATTATTGAAGAAGAATATATGGTTTATACACATACAAATCTCTCCGAAATTGCAAATGCTACGTTAGACATCGAAATCGCGAAAAGTGTATGATTTAGCCTACGAAAAAAAATTAAAATGAGCTAAGGAAGGTTTAAGTTTATTTCGAAACAGTTTTATTGGCATATTTTAATAAAAAAAACATACTTTATTACTGAAGAAATTAAATTCAAAAATTAATATTTAAAAAAATATATAGGATACTTGAAGAAAATATAGTATGTTTCACTCAGAGGAAAAATGCTTTTTTTACTCGTCTGTAGTTTCCGGGCTCCGCTTCGCGTCGTCCGTAAATTCTACAGACTAGTAAAAAAAAGCTTCACTTTTCCTCTTAGTAAAACAATATACTATTTTTTGTAAACTTTCATTTTTGCTTTATCTTTGGACTTTAACCGCAAATTTCGCCTATAGGCAAAATGGATTTATGCCGTAATTTTAAAATAATATTTTAATTTTAAAACTTGATTTTAGGATAAAACTTAATATTGCGTTGTCATCGTCATCGTTAAAAAGATTACTTTAAATTTTCTATAAATCAGTAAAAAAATCATATAAACTTTACAATTTTATCTTAATATTACTCCCTTATTTTACCACCATTTCTTACAGTGTAGACATTTTAATGTACGAAACTAAGGGCATATCCACAGTCTCGCATAAGAACGTAATACATATGAATGCGATGCCGTGATTGGCTTGACGTGCCGCCATGTATCTTGTAAGCCAATCACGGCATCGCATTCTTATGTTTTATGTTCTTATGCAAGCTTCTAAATAGGCCTTAACCAAAGACAAACATCTGATTTGGATGAACAAGAGGACTTTTTTCGCACCAACCCCTTAAACCCCCAGATACCTCAAAATTCTAAAGTGATACCTCAAACGCTCCTTAATCATTAAGGCTTAATGTTATCCATATACAATCCTCGCCAAGATATTAATATACAAGGTGTGGTAAAAACTTAAAACCTTTAAATATAAGAGGTCGAAAGTTATCTTGTCCACAGACAGACAGTGAAAACGTCTTACTTTAAATTTTGGCGAAGGCGCACATGAACTTAAATTTTAAAATTAGGATTTTCTAGGAGAGGAGTATTACTTGCGGTAGCCTAATAGATGCACTGTAAATCAAAATATGGTAATTTTACAGTAAATAAAGTAGGTCATATGTTACCAGCAAAGAAAGTGGTTAATTTAAATCAGTACTGTAAATTCGCTGTTATCTGTAAAAATGTGATTTTTTACCTGTGATTTCACAGCGAATTTAATGAGTATTTCAAGCAGTATTAAGTGCTCTTGTAATTTTCGGGACTGTCTGTAAAAAGTGCCAGGTTTTTGGACCACATGCATGAATTTTAAAGCAAAATTATTGTACCGCACTGTAAATGAAAATATGGTATTTCACAGCAAATAAAGCAGGTCATATTTTACCAGCAAAGAAAGTGGTAAATTCACTGTTATCTGTAAAAATGTGAATATTTATTTTAGTAATTTTACTGCTATCTTTTGTAGAATGTAAGCTATAATTATGGTAATTTTCAACCAATATTGTAAAAGTGCCGGGTTTTTGGACCACATGCATGAATTTTAATGCAAAATTATTGTACCGACAGGAAAAGAGCTGAAATTTTACTAAACCGAGGAATATTGAGAGTAATTTTAATAAATATTGTAAATTTACGTTCTGACATGGTGAATTTGCTTTAATTATTACAGTTAATACTACTGAAAGATTGACGGACAAATTTAGAGTGTGGAGGACAACTGGCCGCTATATTAGTTTTGCTTTTTTTTTGGGCCGTCGTTGCTCACACAGCAATTCGAATACTTATACGTCTTGAAAGCCATGCGCTTTAGAGAGATTAATTTTGCTGTAATAAATTGTGTCGCGATTTATGTTGATTTTTGTTGTGGATTGTGTTGAACAAGATATGTACTATTGTTTATTTTTATTTTGTTTAAGCATTTTGTGTTACGTAATTTTTAAAAGATCCTGTTGCAATTAAATATGTTTTTAACCTATTTAATTTATTTGATGCTATGGCAAACCAAGTAAAAGTTCTTCATTCCTTATAAAAATTAAATTGTGGGTTAGTTCCTTTTTGCATAACTGTTGTTAAATATTTTAAAATTGTCTATTAGTACATATTAATTAATATCTGTCAAATAAGTCTAAAAAATTAATTAATTTTAACGATACCTAGCTTTCCAAATCACTATATATTAAGTTTACAGATAATTTTACGTTTATTTTTCATAAAAAGACACATAACTAATTCCTAGCTAACTCGATTATTTTATGTGTTATTAATAACTATCTAACGTAAATTACTATATGTATTTGGGTTGAGCGGGTGCGAGCGGATTGTGCAAAAAAATTAATTGGAAGTGCGATTTTTTAAGGTTAGACTAAGAAAATCGCATAAATGCGACATGACAGGTTTTACCACAAGTTCCTTCAAAGTTATTAATATTTTTAATTTTTTATTAAGACGAAGCATAATTCTATCAGTTGCTTTAAAAATATTCTTTATAATAATAATATTTTTCTACTTCATATAGCATATGAAAAAGATTTGATTTTCACAGTTGTCCTTATACTGATATGTGGCTCTGAAGAGTGCTAACAAGCACGAAATCGATCAGTCACTTCGGTTTGGACGACTGTGTTAATCAAAACAAAGGTAGTTGTAAGGAATAGTAAAATAGTATATTATTACATTTATAATAAGGCTTTGTCTCTTTTTAGGTGTCATTAAATTTAGTATAATTTTGAGATCAGAGAGTCATAATAAATTTGCCCATTTCATTGTTGCATCAAAAATTATGGACAAGGTTTAAAAATTTAAGATTAAATTTTCTAAATACATTAGTGTATTGTTAAACAAAATATAAAATTAAATTTTGAAAATTTGAAACTTTAAAACCTTTATATTTCCTTACTTTTGGCCGCTAATGATCGCTGTACGCCCTTGCCTTTACGCACCTTGTTAAAAGTTTTAACTTAAAACCGTTGTTTGACTAAAACGCCCGCGATTACGACCGCCGGCTTCAAAAGATTTGGTTTTATACCTATTTATTTTAATTCCGTTATCAATCATCAATCGCAAACGGTTATGGTTAAGTTTGTGGTGAATAATAAAAATGGAGAACCTCCTTTCGAAATGTTTCGCATTTTTATTATTCACCACAAACTTAACTATAGGTCGATTCAGGCATAATTATCACTAACTTCACTAAACTGAATTAAGAAATTTAGAAATTAAGAAGATTAAGGAACATAACCTCAAATTCTATAATAAATTTATCGTGGTATGCAACAATTAAGATAAAAGATAAAATATACCATAAAATAATGATACAATCTTAAAATAAACAATAGAAAAAGAAGAATTTCTGAACTACACTAACTTGTGTGCAAAATGTTATAAACAAACGTTATCCAAGTATCAAAATAAAAATGAAGATGGCGACACCTTTTTATTTTAAAATTCGTACATTTTCAGGGTTTAGAAAAAACACAGTAGTTACATAAGAAAATAAAAGGTACTTTTGGAGATAGTTGGTTTTAAAACACGATTTTTAGACCCAACAACTGCAAATATAGTAATATTCATCCTACGCAATAGATATTTGTTTTTGTTTTACTTATTCAGTCGTATTTACACATGCTTATTATTTATTTGGCAGTTAACTTATTATTGCATACCACGGAAAATTTGAGTATATGTTTCTTAATTTTATTAATTTTTTAATTTCTTAATTCAGTTTAATGAAGTTAGTGATAATTATGCCTGAATCGACCTTATAACCGTTTGGACTTTTTGATTGATAATTTATAATGGAATTAAAATAAATAGGTATAAAACCAAATCGACGAAACATTCAAACAATAAAAAGATGTATTTCATAGGAGATAATATTACACTTAAAGAAAGTAATTATTACATGCACGTGAAGAATTTTTATACTTGATTCAATACTTTGCTTTTTTTTTGGGCCGTCGTTGCTCACACAGCAATTCGAATACTTATACGTCTTGAAAGCCATGCGCTTTAGAGATATTAATTTTGCTGTAATAACTTGTGTCGCGATTTATGTTGATTTTTGTTGTGGATTGTGTTGAACAAGATATGTACTATTGTTTATTTTTATTTTGTTTAAGCATTTTGTGTTACGTAATTTTTAAAAGATCCTGTTGCAATTAAATATGTTTTTAACTTATTTAATTTATTTGATGCTATGGCAAACCAAGTAAAAGTTCTTCATTCCTTATAAAAATTAAATTGTGGGTTAGTTCCTTTTTGCATAACTGTTGTTAAATATTTTAAAATTGTCTATTAGTACATATTAATTAATATCTGTCAAATAAGTCTAAAAAATTAATTAATTTTAACGATACCTAGCTTTCCAAATCACTATATATTAAGTTTACAGATAATTTTACGTTTATTTTTCATAAAAAGACACATTACTAATTCCTAGCTAACTCGATTATTTATGTGTTATTAATAACTATCTAACGTAAATTACTATATCTATTTGGGTTGAGCGGGTGCGAGCGGATTGTGCAAAAAAATTAATTGGAAGTGCGATTTTTTAAGGTTAGACTAAGAAAATCGCATAAATGCGACATGACAGGTTTTACCACAAGTTCCTTCAAAGTTATTAATATTTTTATTTTTTTATTAAGACGAAGCATAATTCTATCAGTTGCTTTAAAAATATTCTTTATAATAATAATATTTTTCTACTTCATATAGCATATGAAAAAGATTTGATTTTCACAGCATATGAAAAAGATTTGATTTTCACAGTTGTCCTTACTGATATGTGGCTCTGAAGAGTGCTAACAAGCACGAAATCGATCAGTCACTTCGGTTTGGACGACTGTGTTAATCAAAACAAAGGTAGTTGTAAGGAATAGTAAAATAGTATATTATTACATTTATAATAAGGCTTTGTCTCTTTTTAGGTGTCATTAAATTTAGTATAATTTTGAGATCAGAGAGTCATAATAAATTTGCCCATTTCATTGTTGCATCAAAAATTATGGACAAGGTTTAAAAATTTAAGATTATATTTTCTAAATACATTAATGTATTGTTAAACAAAATATAAAATTAAATTTTGAAAATTTGAAACTTTAAAACCTTTATATTTCCTTACTTTTGGCCGCTAATGATCGCTGTACGCCCTTGCCTTTACGCACCTTGTTAAAAGTTTTAACTTAAAACCGTTGTTTGACTAAAACGCCCGCGATTACGACCGCCGGCTTCAAAAGATTTGGTTTTATACCTATTTATTTTAATTCCGTTATCAATCATCAATCGCAAACGGTTATGGTTAAGTTTGTGGTGAATAATAAAAATGGAGAACCTCCTTTCGAAATGTTTCGCATTTTTATTATTCACCACAAACTTAACTATAGGTCGATTCAGGCATAATTATCACTAACTTCACTAAACTGAATTAAGAAATTTAGAAATTAAGAAGATTAAGGAACATAACCTCAAATTCTATAATAAATTTATCGTGGTATGCAACAATTAAGATAAAAGATAAAATATACCATAAAATAATGATACAATCTTAAAATAAACAATAGAAAAAGAAGAATTTCTGAACTACACTAACTTGTGTGCAAAATGTTATAAACAAACGTTATCCAAGTATCAAAATAAAAATGAAGATGGCGACACTTTTTTATTTTAAAATTCGTACATTTTCAGGGTTTAGAAAAAACACAGTAGTTACATAAGAAAATAAAAGGTACTTTTGGAGATAGTTGGTTTTAAAACACGATTTTTAGACCCAACAACTGCAAATATAGTAATATTCATCCTACGCAATAGATATTTGTTTTTGTTTTACTTATTCAGTCGTATTTACACATGCTTATTATTTATTTGGCAGTTAACTTATTATTGCATACCACGGAAAATTTGAGTATATGTTTCTTAATTTTATTAATTTTTTAATTTCTTAATTCAGTTTAATGAAGTTAGTGATAATTATGCCTGAATCGACCTTATAACCGTTTGGACTTTTTGATTGATAATTTATAATGGAATTAAAATAAATAGGTATAAAACCAAATCGACGAAACATTCAAACAATAAAAAGATGTATTTCATAGGAGATAATATTACACTTAAAGAAAGTAATTATTACATGCACGTGAAGAATTTTTATACTTGATTCAATACTTTGCTAATCTACAAATAAGTATAAGTAATACTCGGAACAAGATTGTATCTAGAATTGTTTAAAGTATAGTTATATTCTTGATTTCAATACTAGTTAAGTCTTGAACAAAATATAACTTTTCTTAGCGTACAAGAATAAGATTTTCCCGAAAAGAAGTATAACTAGAGTTGCGGAATGGGGAAACAAGCATAGCGCTCATTCAAGATTATTAATCTTTAATCCAGTTTGGACTTTTTTCCGTGTAGTGAGGCACCTTATAAAGGCTAGATTTTACGTTACGTCGTAGAGTGAATATTCAGTGTACGCTTACATATTTTAGTTATCATTAAAAATAAAATAAATTGTTTCCATTTTATTTTTTTATTTTTGCTAAAAAATCTTAATTTTTCTGAGCATGCGTGAAAAAGCATTTATTTATTTGTAGATTATTTTACTTACTTTTTTATATGTTAATATATTATTTTATTTTTCAGGTAAGTGTCAACAAACTATATCATAGGTTGGTAAGTCTTGAATAAATTAAGATAAATACCTTTATTTTGAAAACAGTGTTTTCTACCCATAAATACCTACTATTAAGGACCGCTGTTATAATTCTCCGCATGAAACAAAGTCTCCGAAAAAAAGGGGAGGAATCATTCGCGCTCTCCTCTTTCCGTCAAAAGCGTTATAAGGCGTGCGTGCCTGCAACGGGCCTCCCACTTGCAAACACATTCCAAACAGTAGCCACAGATCCGTGGGTCAAAGTATACCAAAAATTATAAATTTAGTAATTTTTAATTATGTATAGATAATTTAAAATTCCTTACTGTGGGAAATATTTAAATCAAAATATCGTTATCAATAGATTTAATTTTTAACTATAAAATTTTTCAGTGAGTTTTAAGTGCGTATTCACAGTTTTAAGTGGGTATTCACAGTCTCGCATAACAAGCATAATACATAAGAATGCGATACCGTAATTGGCATCTCATTCTTATGTATTATGCGTGTTATGCGAGGCTGTGGATATGGCCTAGATGAGAATTTTTTTGATAAAATTTGTTTTGTGGGAGTTGAAGTGGATTCACTAAATGATTTCCTTTTAAAAACAACATAAAAATGAATCCACAAATAAATATATTTATAAATAGAAAAAGTACAACTTATAATACAGTTCATGTAAACTAACAGTTAAAACAATGGAATTTATTCGTTTAAAATATACTGCAGTATGTTAAATTATTCATACTATACTATATGTATGTCTCTAAATGTGGCGGACGTTCGCCATGTTCCAAACTATAATAATATATCAACGATATAGGTTAAGTGATGGTATTTTTACTTTTTACGAATGGTAGCACTAACTTTGCATAAAATTTGCATTTTCTGTTAACATCTGTTTTCAAAGGAAGTTCCTTTAAGTTCCTTTAAGGAACTTGCGGTTGAAACGTCAACTAAGAGCAAGTATCTCGGCGCCCAATTCAGTAGCATCGATTGCATTTTTTATTAAGCCCGTGAAAAAACTATACTATATGGAATTATAGTGTAGTCAGGGGCGGATTTAGGGGGGGCATGTGGGACATGCCCCCCCCCCCCCCCCCCGCGAGATATATTAGCATAGAAATAACTTCAAAATTATATTTAACGTGAATGCGCAATTTTTTTCCTTATGGATGGTCCCTCCCCCTTAAAATGAAATAAATCCGCCCCTGAGTGTTAAAATAAAGTTATTGGTAATACTAAAAGTTTTTAAAAATATTTTAAAAGATAACCTCTTTGTAACAAGTGTTGTAAGACATAAATTAGACGCATTTTGACCAGGAAAGCAGCGAAAACCGAGCGAAAACCAAAGAAACTAAAAAAGACCGATGTAAATAACTATCAAATTTAGCTCTACCAATTTTAGGAATAAAAATCAGATACCTTATATTACTTATAAACCTTGATTAAATAAAAAAGGGACAAATGATAACTATTCTCCGTGTCTGAAATAGAATGCAGTGACTAATACCTAAAACGTATTATGCTGCTCTCGTATAAGGGTTTTCCCTCAGACGGAGTTACTCGAACCGAACCCGAATTGGTATGATCCTCGCCTTTTAGCACACTTTCGCAAATGAATCACTGCAGTCTATTTCACACACGGATAATACCAGTTTTACACTAGTAGAAAATTTATTTTTATAGATAAACAAAGAATTTGTCGAAAAATATATTATGGAATGGATCCCTACAAAGGGTTTCAAGTTAGCTAAAACTAAAATTCTATAATTTTTATTTTTAAATTTGGCGTGGACTACCTAGTAAATTTATTTTTACAGATTATATTCTGATAATATCTTTAGGCTAAGATTTGTAAAAATAAGACCATGTTGCTTTTGGTTGAACATTTTTTATCTAGCATCTGTTAAAGCCGAATTTGATTAAAAAACAATATTTTATTTATAAAAACAGCTTTTATTCCAAAATTCGTTTTTTAATTAACTATATACTCGTTTTTAACCCAATTCCTAAGGATATTTTGTTTTAATTTAGTTTTTAGTTAAATTTTTATTTTGGAAAGGACCCCGCACCAAATACCTAGGAAATTTGTTGTCGACAGAATCTTTTCAAAATCTAGGAACAGAATCTTTAGGTCATTCTGAATAAAAGTTGTCATGTACATAAAATCGCTAAGTGCCTTTATTTAAAAAATACAGCAGGTGGTAGCTCCAAAAATCGAAATTTTAAAATCGCGATTTTACGTATTTTTTTACCAAAATGAACGTATGTATTGGTTTATATGAAGTAGATATATATGTAAAATGCTGTTTACATATGTATACTTATGTATTAATTCTTATGTATACCTAATTACACCGGCACTTAGTACTACTAAGAGTGTCTTGAAATCTTCGCCAAATAAGTCAAAATCTTTAACTCCATTTCTAAAAAAGATATCGACAAGTGGTTTTTTGCATATCGTTTCTTATCGAATTTCGAAGATCTGATTAGATTTTGGGGGTAAAGGGGTAAGAATGAGGTAAAACTCCTATTTTTTTATTTTTTAAAATCACGATTTTCGGAGCTACCGCCTGCTGTATTTTTTAAATAAAGGCAGTGATTTTATGTACATGACAACTTTTATTCAGAATGACCTAAAGATTCTAGTCCTAGATTTTGGAAAAATTCTGTCGACAACAAATTTCCTAGGTATTTGGTGCGGGGTCCTTTACTGTAGGAGAGAGTGGGAAACATTGGTACATTGGCACATTGGGACAATGCAAATATCCTGCCTTCTATGATCACTAGATTGCTGTATTGACAACAGCGTAATAATTATGGCAAACGAACACAAACGAACACAACTAAAGTTTCTGTCGCAGTGGTTTATGGCATTATTTTTTATTTAAGAATAGTATATTATTCAATGAGTGTATAATATTTGCTATTAATAAATGAGGGTGAATTTTGTGACACGAGCCGATAGGCGAGTGACCTAATCACCCGAATGAAAATGAAATGAAAAAGTCCAAATATTATTATCACCCTGTAAACACATGGTTTGAGCATAAAATAACTTGCAGAATATTTGGTTATTTTTTTGATGCGAATGATTACACAGGACCCGAAAATTTTTTTTACGGTTGCAGTGTATTAGACATGCTTTTCTGGGTGTATTTTTGGTCACTGAGCACCAATCCGTCGTTCATTTTGGGCCATCACGTCAAGATTTTTTTTGAAATACGAATAAACAACAATTTTTTGTTTTTCAAAAATTTTATTTCGCTCATATTTTCCAAAATATTATTAATTATATATCTATATTTTTTTAATCAGCGCGTCGAGATCTATCGACATGAATTTTTAGAAAAAAATTTACAGCGATGAATGGAATTTGTCGATTTTGACCATATCTCAGATATTTTTTTAAAAATCGTGTCGATAGATCTCGACGCGCTGATTCCAAAAATATCGGTATATAATACCTTTGGATTAATATTTTGGAAAATATGAGCGAAATAAAATTTTCGAAAAAAAAATAATTGTTTTCATTTTTTTTTAATCCTGACTTGATGTGCCAACACGGGCGACGGATTCGTGTTCAGCGACCAAAAATACACCTAGAAAACCATATCTGATCCACTGCAAACGAAAAAAAAATCGTGGTTCTGTGTTATTTAAACTATGGTCTGTTTTTTCAAGCAAGATAGTAAATTAAAAATCGCACAGTCATTATTTTTACAACAGGTTTGGACCTTATCTTGCTTACAAAAAACGTGACATAGGACGGACCAACGCGACGTACCTTTTCAAAGTTTCTTATTTTTTATGAAAGATATTTGTTTCCAAAAATATATTCGTTTTCGTTTTTGGTTTGTGGGTGTTTTTGGGAAATTCGAAACTATTATTATACTATTATAATATTATAATAATAATAATAATATTGTAGTATAGATTAAATTTATTCAGGAAATATCAAGAATTTGTCTTTTTTTTTTCTATAGAGATTGAGGTTTTCACAATAAGTTAATACTAGCATATAAAATCAATTAATTAAAAAACACTAGGCAACAAATCTCAACTTTTTTTTTGCCCCGATCGGAAAGTAAATTTTTCTTACTAATTCGAGGGCGTAGAAACCGAATCTGACCTTAAAATTTCAGCACCTAAAATTTTTGAGATATAAGTCCAGGAAATAATGACATTTTTTTTTCAAAATCTTAAAAAAGAAGAGTAGGATTTTGAAAATTTTAGGGTATATTAAAAAAAATATAAGGAACTCAAAAATATATATGCCAAGGACCTACTGTCAGAGTAAGTACGCGATAAAAAATAAAAAGCTTAAAATGAAAGTGCAGAGTTTACTTAATTGCTCTTTTGTGGCAAAACTATCAAATCCGTATAAAAATTTTATAGCACTTAATTTGTAGATTATAAAATTCTCTACAAAAATATTAATACAAATATTTTTTTTTATTTTGCCTAGTTTGTTCGTAAAAAGTAAATAAATGAAAAATAAACAAAATTAAAGAACACAGTGTAAACTTTTTTCCCGAGCCCAAAAAATATATTTTTCTTATCAATTTAAAGGTGCAGAATCCAAATTTGATTTGAATTTATTAAAAAGTCTTATTTTTTTAATTTTAGTACAGGCAATTATGCCAATTTAAAAATAATTTATAAAACTAAATATTGTGAATTTTGGTTTGTTTTTTTAATGGTTCTACATCATCAAAAATTTTACTTTATTACATAAGAACCATATTACGTAACATTTTTTTACTTAATTTTTGACCCCCTAGTAATGATTTTTGACAATGACGTGGCGATAAGATTGTCCCCTTATGCACCATTCTTCTTACCCTCTACCCCTACTTAGTTTTGTCACATTATCAATTTTTTTTTAATATTTTTTTCATAATATCCCTATTTATTCTACCTATGAATTTAAAGTTTCCATGTTTTAAGTTGGGTATTTTTTAACTAATATTGAGTCGCCGAATCTAAATTTGTCCTTGGAATATTTTTATCTCCCATGATTTTAGAACAAAAGAGGGATACAATAATGATTTTTTAACATTTTTATCTTATTTTTCTCAGAAAACTTAGGTACTAGAAATATTCTGAGGCCAGATTCGGTTTTAGCGACCCAAAATTAGTTAAAAAACATATAACTTCAATCGGGGCAAGAAACCGTGTTGCCTAGTGTAATCATTTAAAAACAACATTTTATGGAATCACATCGTTTAAATGATTATGCAAAAAAGTCTTTACAATAAAATAAACAGATGGTATAAAATTACCATAACTTTTTATAAAATTAAAACTTTCTTTCGAAACAATTTTCTTTCTAAAGTTTCCTGCAGGTAGCTCTACGCCTAGTTTTGTTCTAGTAACATTAAATTTAATGTTGGTTTATAAACCATTAAGATTTAAACTTCCTTCTAAGAAAGTTTCCTGTGACTTCTTTTGCATAGCAAAACAGCCTTAACCCATGCGTATCTATGTCAAACCACCCCATATTTTAGAAGACCATTCTTGATTATTGTCTGTTTTATAAGCACCATAAGAAATTAATTACCCCCCCCCCCAACCACATTAAAAAAGTAAATTTAAGCAAAATTAAAAAAATTGTTAATTTATCAAAAAGTGGGTAAGTATTAAGCTGATGACATTTGTTTTGGTCATCACTTGGTTTTCTGGAAAAAAAATGTTCTATCGAAAAGTTGAAAAGATTTTGCTTTATCCCCCCATTAAAAAAAAAATAAAAATGGTGGAAGAACATCTTTGATCAACTTTATTTTTTTCAGAAAATAATACCCTTTATTAAAATGATCAATTGTATTAAAAAAAAAATAATAAAAAAAGTTATAATTAAAAAAAAAAAAACGAAAAAATAAAATAAGAAAAAGTGCGATAGACGTTATTTTTTCAGGCAATATTTACTTTTGTTAAAATGATCACTCGTCACCAAATTTCAAAATAAATCCCCCTCTAAACAGAACAGTTATGGGGGGCTAAAAAAAATCGAAAAAATGTAAGGAAATATCAAAATCCAAATTCCTTTATTAAAATGGTCAATCTTGCCCAATTTTAAAAATTAATTTCAAAACAAAAAGTTACCTAAAAATTAGAAATATCTCGATACAATTAAATTAAGTTTAATCTTAAACTTAACCAGTAAAATCTACCCACAACTGCATTATATATCTTCACGGCTTGTTTTATTTTATTATTGCTGTATGTGATGACATTAAATTTCATTCACTTCAAATTAAACTCCAAACTGGCTAAATAATGGGACTTCTAAAGCTTGTAGTCAAAAAAGAACTTGTACAGATTCGTTTTAAAGGTATTAGTATTCCAGCTTGGTTTTACAAATTCTATTTTTATTTTATTCACAGCGCCTGCGCTAGAATAATATACGATATTTTCCAAAAATTTAAAAAATTGTCCTAGCCAAAAAATTCTTGGATACAAATTTGTTTCATGAAAAAATAATAAATTTTCGTTTTTTTTGTCCGTCTGTCTGTCCGTCTGTCTGCCGTCTGATATCACGTTTTTTGTAGACACGATAACTCAAGAACGAATAATCCGATCCACTTGAAATTTTCAGGAAAAATAAAGTTCTATAATCCCCCAAAAACAAAAAAGTTATGGGGGGTTAAACTTAAAAAAAAAATCGAAAAACGCTGAGAGAAAATTCCGATTAACGTAACTTTGTCAGCAAAACTTACTTTTGTTATAAGGATCAATTCTACAAATTGAAAGTAATCCCCCCAAAAACAAAAAAGTTATGGGGGCTTAAACTTAAAAAAAAAATCAAAAAAAGCTGAAAGAAAATTCCGATTAACGTAACTTTTTTAGGAAAAATTGCTTTTATTATAAGGATAAATTCTAACAATTTTGAAAGCAATCCCCCCAAAAACAAAAAAGTTATGAGCGGTTAAACTTAAAAAAAAAATAAAAAACTATCATTTTCATTTTTTTTCTTCAAATTTTGTTCTGCAAAAGGAAGTAAAAAAATATTGAATTTTTTTGATTTTTTTTTTATTTTTCCTTTTTCGCAAAAATAGAATTTAAACAAAAAATTTTGAAAAGTTTTTTTGTAAAATAAAAAAAAATCAAAAATTTATCTTTTTCAAAAAAATAAGTTTTTAATGGAATGCGTAGCATTACATATGTTCACGACTTGTTTCTTTTTACTTTAGGCATTAAACCAGCAGGTACAAAGTTAATTGAAATTTGTCAAAGGCGATAAGTGAAACGGACACTCCCTAGAAACTGGTTCGAAAGTCAGTATAAGCCGGTGGTTCCCTCTACTACTAGCCCACACAAGTCCTGGACTTAGGGGATGCTTAATTAAGTAGAATAGTACGAGGTTAAACAAACAAACATGTAATAATTGATTTAACAAATTTGGTGCATAAATAGTTAAACTGTTTTAGTACATGCGAATTCATGAATAAGTAGGTTTTTAATTGTTACAATTCTAATATTAGAATGCAATAGCTCCACAATTATACCCCACATTTTTTCGTAAAAAGTTAAATCAAATCGTTTTTGATAACATTTTTAATTTAGGTTAAATACTTACTAACTTTAAATGTAAATATTATCTACTGTTGAAATTATTCTTATTTTTTTATCAAAATTATAATAACACTAGGCAACACGGTTTCTTGTCCTGATGATAAAATCATGGGAGATATATATATATATATATATATATATATATATATATTCCGAAGACAAATTTCGTTTGGATTCGGCGACTCAATATTAGTTAAAAAATACTCAACTTAAAACATGGAAACTTTAAATTCATAGGTAGAACAAATAGAGATTTCATGAAAAAAAAATATTAAAAAAAAATAATTGATAATGTGACAAAACTAAGTAGGGGTGGAGCGTAAGGAGAAGAGTGTATAAGGGGACAAGGTTATCGCCACGTACTCATGCTAAAAATTGTCAAAAATCAACTAAAAAAATGTTACGTAATATGATTCTTATGTAATAAAGTAACATTTTTATGATGTAGAACCATTAAAAAAAAAAAACAAAAAAAATACACAATATTTTGTTTTATAAATTATTTTTAAATTGGCATAATTGCCGGTACTAAAATTTCAAAAATAAGGCGTGCTGGATTTTTTTTAGGTCAAATTTGGATTCTGCGCCTTTAAACTGCTAAAAAAATTAGTTTTTGGGCTTGGGAAAAGGTTTACACTATGTACTTTTTACGGACAAACTAAGCAAATTAAGTCCTATAAAATTTTTATACAGATTTAATAGTTTTGCCACAAAAGAGCAATTAAGTTAACTCTGCACTTTCATTTTAGGCTTTTTATTATTTTTTTTGCTTACTTACTCTGACAGTAGGTCCTTGGCATATATATTTTTGAGTTCCTCGTATTTTTTTTAATTTACCCTAAAATTTTCAAAATCCTACTCTTTTTTTTTAAATTTTGAAAAAAACGTCATTATTTCCTGGACTTATATCTCAAAAATTTTAGGTGCTGAAATTTTTCTAAAGTCAGATTCGGGTTCTACGTCCTCGAATTAGTAAGAAAATTTTACTCTCCGATTGGGGCAAAAAAAAAAGTTGAGATTTGTTGCCTAGTGTAATTATTATAACTGCCCCTAGAATAAGCTATAGTTTATTTGGGGCTTTTAGGACTCTGTGCAAAACACCATCCATATATTTATAAAAATAACTATGCATGGACATAACAAAAGTCACATTTTTAAATTATTCAAATCCCCGTAAAATTAAATATAAATGTAAAATAAATACAAAATTTATTAGTTCATTTTAATTTAAATTTGTAAAAATATTTACCTACAAAAAATACATGGAAAATTAAGTTAAACGTATAAATTAATTAAATAAAATAATAAATATTTATTGTTTATTAGGATATGTATAATTTTTTTATTACAATTAATTTTACTGAAAATAAAAAAAACGGTATGTCCGGAAGTAACACAATCATGAAAATATGTTAAATCGGTTGTTTATATACGAAAACCCCAAAATGCTATATATCAGATTTTCAAAATTATTGATAACACAGGCACGCAAAAAAATGTGTGTGAAGCCATAAAGCGACCTATATAGTATTGTGGAGGAAAGGGCCTTTTCTAATTTCGGATAGTAGTATATTTAAGATACTATCTGCAGAGGTAAACAGAATCCTTGTTTTACGTGAAGCCAACAGTCAAACTAAATCCGTCCTGTAATATGATAACGGTATAGCTTCTCTCCGTTAAATGGTAACACAATTCGTTTAACATTAAAAATCGACCAAAACCTGGGAAAAGCTATTAAAAAATTAATTTTGCCGGTGGACTATTTGGGGTTATTTGACCTAAATTAAAAATTAAACTCGAATAAAAAGTTAGGTAAGCAGAAATTTCCAATCAATGCAGATTTTGACTATGCCAGATCAATACTACAACGCTATCTATATATAGGTCAATTTTTTTGGCTCCGCACACTTTTTTTTCCATCTGTGTCTTGGGTCTTAGGTCATTGGGTAGTTCTGGGAAAAATATGTTTTTGTGTTTGATAGTGACTGTAACTACCATAAGTTTGGTGGTTTAAGTATACTTGGTGACTTGGGAGGTTAATTACAGCAATGGCGAAAAAGTGAGAAAATTAATAGAATAAAACGAAGGTGTCTCCTATCTTGTCTTAATCCAGGGTCGGTAGATCTTCCATAGATTGCATTGGTGATGAGGGTCCTCTATATTATACAGTAAATCAAAAGGCACATCAAGCGTTGTAAAATCGAAAGCGTGGTTAATCATATACGGCGTTTATTATAAGCAAAGCGACGGCATGCTGTCCGTATAGCGAGTAAATCGGTAGGGGGAGATATCCATGAATGGTTTTGTTTTTTTTTACGCCTGCCAAAACTTTATTTTTAATCTTTTTTACGTATTTTTTTTTTAGTTATTATATTTTTGCCAAAACTACAAACGTTTAAAAAAACTGAATGGGTATCTCCCCCTACTATTTTGTCTTTCTCATTCCAGGATGCGAGAAAACAGACAAACATATATCGCGACAAAGATAATTATCAAATGATTAAAGAACAAAAACCTAACTCGCGTTTTGCCAAATTATTCTAAATTCTAATTATTCTAAAAAGAGTAATAATAATTATTATTCATTAATGAAAATAAATAATAGTAAATTAATAATAATAAGCGATAACCGAACAGTTTGTTTAACCTCGTACTATTCTACTTAATTAAGCATCCACTAAGTCCAGGACTTGTGTGGGCAAGTAGTAGAGGGAACCACCGGCTTTAACTGACATTGGAACCATTTTATACGAAGTGACTCTGTTTTACCTGTCGCCTCTGCCAAATTTAAATTATTAATTAAAAAAGGCAATCGGTGCGAGTGAGAATCGAACTCACGCTACACTCTAAATTTCTCCGTCAATCTTTCAGTAGTATTAACTGTAATAATTAAAGCAAATTCACCATGTCAGAAATTGAATTTACAATATTTATTAAAATTAATCTCAATATTACTCGGTTTAGTAAAATCTCAGCTCTTTTTCTATCGGTACAATAATTTGGCATTAAAATTCATGCATGTGGTCCAAAAACCCGGCACTTTTACGATATTGGTTGAAAATTACCATAATTATAGCTTACATTCTACAAAAGATAGCAGTAAAATTACCCAAATAAAAATTCACATTTTTACAGATAACAGTGAATTTACAGTTCTGATTTAAATTTACCACTTTCTTTGCTGGTCATATGACCTACTTTAATTGCTGTGAAATTACCATATTTTCATTTACAGTGCGGTACAATAAATTTGCATAAAAATTCATGCATGTGGTCCAAAAAGCCGGCACTTTTACGATATTGGTTGAAAATTACCATAATTATAGCTTACATTCTACAAAAGATAGCAGTAAAATTACCCAAATAAAAATTCACATTTTTACAGATAACAGTGAATTTACAGTTCTGATTTAAATTTACCACTTTCTTTGCTGGTCATATGACCTACTTTATTTGCTGTGAAATTACCATATTTTCATTTACAGTGCGGTACAATAATTTTGCATTAAAATTCATGCATGTGGAACAAAAAGCCGGAACTTTTACAGACAGTCCCGAAAATTACAAGAGCCCGTAATGCTTGAAATACTCATTAAATTCGCTGCTTAAATTGCTGTGAAATCACAGGTAAAAATTCACATTTTTACAGATAACAGCGAATTTTCAGTACTGATTTAAATTTACCACTTTCTTTGCTGGTAACATATGACCTACTTTATTTGCTGTGAAATTACCATATTTTCATTTACAGTGTATCAAGTATTTGAATTAGATGCCCTAACCCGCTCGGATATATCTCCAATAAAACTAATAAATAGGAATTTCTATGCCTTCTTTGCAAATTGATTGTGCATATCATTAAGACCATTTCAAAAATAAAGCAGGTAAAAAAATTCAAAAAAGGATTTTTTGAAATTGCTTAACTTAAAAATAAATAATTTTTAATTTTTAGTATTTAATATTATACATAAATGAATTCTTGTAATGATTTTAATATAACATTAAAATCAATATTGAATTGCCTATACATATAGCTATAACATACCTATATAGGTATGTGCTTTCGGGACAACCAAATCAATAATGTAACAGTTCAATGAATATGTATTAAAAGTTATAAAGGAGGGTATCGTATTTTGGGCTAAATCGCCTGCAACGATAAGACTACATGCTTATAGATACATAAAAAATAAATACTTAGCCAAAATTTAAGCCTTTTGTACATCCCGGAACATACTTTAATTAATTATTTTAATTACGAATTTTGACATATGCCAATGCATGATTTGGCAACATTGCACCTAACGAAACTTTAAGTGTCAAGTGCCAAAATAAAAATAACTTTGCACATTGACTACTACAGTGGGGCCAAAGGAAAGGGTCTGTGTTGTGTTCACTGCTCTTGACTATAAAATTAAAATATTTTGTTGTGTTTTATAAGTTTTTACGGATTTAACATGCTGTAACTGAATGTGTAATTAGGCTGGACTGTTGTAACTAGTTCAGTACGATTATTTTTAAGGTATTTATACTATAATAACATTGTAAGCAAACCAGCAGCTTTAACGACAACTCAAAGCATGTAGTTCCATGACAAGTAATTTAATGTGGCGTTCAACGTGTTAAATAAATTTATTTCCATGCTATTTTTATTATACCATTTATCTACCTAAATGTTATTATGTTGGTTTTTAGATAAATAACATATATTACTTTTTTTCAGTATGATAAAGAGTCACATTTAGCGCAAAAATAATGCATTGTTGTCGGGTTTACGATAACAAATAATTCCTGACGAGTTTTTATTTTTTTTTCATTTTGTTTTTTATTAACAAATATATTTGGTACACAGTTTTTTATCATTTCATTTCATTATTTGAACTGTTTTAAACAAAAATATTTAGCCCAAAACTCTCATTTAAAACTATATCCTTCTTTTACCCTACAAGTATCAGATAAGTCTAACTCAACGTTTAACAGGTCGCAGTTGCGTTTCAAACGTTTAAGCTTATTTTCTAAACTTAACCCCTTTCATTCCAGTCGACTTTTTACAGCCAAATACACGGAAAAAAAAAATTATAGCTAGGAGCGCTATAACACACATACCAAGGAAATTATAATCGCTTATTATATAAATACAAGGCTTTCTCTTACAATTATGGCAGTCAGTGTAAAAATTTATATGAAATACTTTAATTGTTTAGTGAATAATAAAATATAACAAATAGTATGGCATTTATAGCTTAAATAGATTTAATTATTGTCCGTGCTAATAATTTTTATAATATAATAAAATTTCTGTAAATTTATAATAGTGCCTGTAATAAATATAATCGTGTCTGTAATATACAGGGTTATTCACGGAAGTGGCCTATTAAACGTTTATGGAGAACCAATAACTTTGAAAGTCTGCTAATTTGCACTTTGGGGTTTTTGAATATGGGCAATCGATTTAAAATGTTTTCATGCTTGTGCCACTTCCGGTTGTACCGGAAGTGGCACTCAACTTTAATTTTTTAAATGGAACACCCCATATATTTTTTAATTTTTAAAATTTGCATAAAATTTGCTTTATTTTAATGTATAACACGTTATGTCTATCTACAGTACTTTTTGAGTTATTCAAGTTTTTAGCGAAAAATAAGCAAATTCAAGCACCCCTAAAAACAATAATTTCTCCTTGATTTTTTAAATTGAAGAAAAGTTGTTTTGTATTTTGCTCAATGATGGTTAAGCGAATCATTCTAAGCTAAAATGGAATCCAAAATTTATACAGGGTGTCTGAAAAAGCAGGTCAAACTTAACAAAATTAAAATAGCCATAACTCTTTTTTTTTAAATGACACCCTACATTTTTTTTATTTGTTTAAATAGAGAATTCAATTTTCTTTAAAATAAGTATAGGATACCCTATACCTAACTTTAACCGTTTTCGAGCTATTTGCAAATTAATGTGAAAAAGAAGTATTTTGCAGTATTTCTGCAATTACGTAAATTTTTAAAATTGTATTGTGTTTTTATTTCTTTTAACCTAAATGTTATCGTTCTTATCGTGATAAATTAGTGTAAAATAATGGCAGAGGCTTATTCTTACCCTGTTATTTTGGATTTATTTGCTATTTTTGGTGAAAATGATAAAATAATTAGTAGAACCTGCAGAAACTTTAATACAAAATATCCTGATTTACCAAGAATGTCATGTAAAAAATTTAGAAGAATACACAAAAATTTTTCGCAATTTGGAAAAGAAAATGCAACGAAATCTCTTACGAAACCAATTACAAACAACGAAAATAACGAAGTCAATGTTTTGGGTTACTTTTATGCATATCCACATGCCTCAATTCCTGCAGCTAGTTACGACTTGGGAATTTCCTATTCAAGCATCCAAAGAATTTTAAAAAACCACAAGATGCACGATTACAAAAAGCAAAAATACAGGCCTTAAAACCTAATGATTTTCAAAATAGAGTGGACTTTTGTGAAAATCTTTTGATAAATATTTAAGAAAAACCAAACTTTTTAAAAAGAATAATTTGGACGGACGAGGCTAAATTTTCTCAACAGGGTATTTTTAACAGAAGAAATGTACACTACTGGGCGCATGAAAATCCAGTTTTAAGGTAAATATAATGATCTTTGAGGTAAATAAATAAAAATCGATTAATTTTTCTGGCCTATTTTATAAAATATAACAAATTTTAACAGAAATACGGCTGTTTCACAATAATTTGCAAATAGCTCAAAAACGGTTAAAGTTAGGTATAGGGTATCCTATACTTATTTTAAAGCAAATTGAATTCTCTATTTAAACAAATAAAAAAAAATGTAGGGTGCCATTTAAAAAAAATGAGTTATGGCTATATTAAATTTGTTAGATTTGACCTGCTTTTTCAGACACCCTGTATAATTTTTGGGTTCCATTTTAGCATAGGATAATTCGTTTAAGCATCATTGAGCAAAACAAAAAACATCTTTTCTCCAATTGAAAAAATCAAGGAGAAAATATTGTTTTTAGGGGTGCTTGAATTTACTTATTTTTCGCTAAAAACTTGAATAACACAAAAACTACTGAAGATAGACATGAAGTATTATACATCAAAATAAAGCAAATTTAATGCAAATTTTAAAAATTAAAAAATATATGAGGTGTTCCATTTAAAAACTCAAAGTTAAGTGCCACTTCCGGTACAACCGGAAGTGGCACAAGCATGAACATATTTTTAATCGATAGGCCATATTCAAAAACCCCAAAGTGCAAATTAGCAGACTTTTAAAGTTATTGGTTCTCCATAAACGTTTAATAGGCCACTTCCG
>OY294044.1:15113425-15219520 GCA_958510825.1 Brachypterus glaber | reverse complement strand
CAAAAATCAATAATTTAGATGCTAGAGCACTTTAAAAATTTCAAAAACTGCGCTACCGGTTTTATAGAAACTCATTTCGGTCCGATTTAGCTGAACTTTGGATATGTTATAGTCCTTGACTTTCTGATTAAAAGTGTCTACGGGCACAACTCCCTATATTCAATAGTTTATGTGCTAGATCCCAAGCTAGCTCGTCCAGTATTTTTTTTGTGCAGTTTTTTGAAAAAGTTATGGAGTCAGCAAGATTTTTTTAAATTCGTTTTCAGCAGACAAAAATACGTAAGAAAAGTTTAGTCTGATTTAAAGTAATTGATATTTTTTTTATTTTTTGTGGGCCTGTGTTATTTAAGCTTGTGTATTTTCTAATTAGATAAGATGTTTTTTTTCAAAAAAAATTTATGGCCAAAAAATGGCAAAAATCTAAAAAAATGTTGTATTCTTTGAAAATAAATATACCTACAAAATTTCTCAATAATATATTTTCTTTATATATATATAAATAAATGTTTAAAAATATATACTTTTAAAATTTGAAGGTAGAAAGACCCCTTAAGTCAAAAGCAGATACCTACTTTGTTTTCAGCCGAGCTGCTGGCAAAGAATTCTGTGATTTCCTTCTTAACTTTTATTTTGCTGCGAGGTATATTTAAATACGTTTCCATTCGCTCAAATGTGTATTGTGTAACCATTTATTATTTGTTAAAGGAGAAGTATGAAAGAAGGAAAGAAAATTGGGTGATTTTCATCTATATTTTGCTTTTTTTTAAGTTTAAAGGTCTTGATAAAATAAATAATAATAAAATGACAATAAATAACTTATTATTTAGCTTGTAAATATCTTAAAGTTTATTAATTTTAGGATAAAATAATAATTTTGACCTTTATTCAAATATAAATTGTTAAAAATTTAGGTATTTTTTGTATTTTTTGGAAAATTTTTGGATTGCTAAAGTTTATCACTTACCTTTCGTTGCTGTTACCAATGCAATATAACTAAATGTCGATTCAGGCATAATTATCACTAACTACACTAAACTGAATTAAGAAATTAAGAAATTAACAAAATTAAGAAACATAACCTTAAATTCTATGATACATTTTCCGTGCACGGAAAGAAATTAGTGGGCTCTGCGCTATACATTATAAGATATTTGGTAACAGTGGCAAATTATAGTGATTTAAGCTATAGATTATAAGGGACACAATAACTAATAATGTTAAAAATAAATTGGAAACGATTATATATATTACAGACACGATTATATTTATTACAGGCACTATTATAAATTTACAGAAATTTTATTATATTATAAAAATTATTAGCACGGACAATAATTAAATCTATTTAAGCTATAAATGCCATACTATTTGTTATATTTTATTATTCACTAAACAATTAAAGTATTTCATATAAATTTTTACACTGACTGCCATAATTGTAAGAGAAAGCCTTGTATTTATATAATAAGCAATTATAATTTGCTTGGTATGTGTGTTATAGCGCTCCTAGCTATAATTTTTTTTTCCGTGTGGTATGCAACAATTAAGGTAAAAGAAAAAATATAGCATAAAGTAATAATAGAATCTTAAAATACACCATAGAAAAAGAATTTCTGAAATACACAAACTTTAGTGCAACATTTTATAAACAATCGTTATCCAAGTATCAAAATAAAAATGAAGATGGCGACACATCTGTATTTTAAAAATTCCTACATTTTCAGAAAAACACAGTAGTTACATAAAAAATAAAAAGTGCTTTTGGAGATAAGTAGGTTTTAAAACACGATTTTTAGACCCAACAACTGCAAATATAGTAATAATCGTCCTACGCAATAGATAATAGTTTTTTTTACCTATTCAGTCTTATTTACACATGCCTATTATCTATTTAGCAGTTACCTTGTGGCATACTACGGAAAATTTATTATAAAATTTGAGGTTATGTTTCTTAATTTTGTTAATTTCTTAATTTATTAATTTAGTTTAGTGTAGTTGGTGATAATTATGCCTGAATCGACCTTAATTCTTTAGTAATTTAACTACTTTTTTACAGTTTATAGTAAATTAACTATTTTCGATACAAAAATAGGTAGGTACTCAGTTTTTTAAAAAACAGTAAAATTATCATCGACAATAATTTAACTATATTTGGTAATACTGTTCTTCCGTGTTGCAATAAAAAATAGTTATCTACTAAAAAAAATCACCACCTTTCAAGATTTGTGCATCCAAGAAGTTGTTTAAAAATATGTCGTAATTTCTGCAAATTTATAAAAAAATATAGGGGTAAATGTATATTCATTTTTCAATTTAAATACTAGATGCTCCATGTACTCGTGAGTAGTTCATATTGTACTTAGAATGGGATCGACGCCAAATCGGTAAAGTAGAAAGTTATTAGAGAAAATTGCAATTTTCCAGTTTTGATGTATCACTCTTCTAGTTTCAAAGGCATGTAAATAAATTATTTGTGCCTAATTAGTTACATTTGTGGTATATGTAGTATTAGTCTCTAGTGTTGTTTAGGACTATGTAATAGATTGATAATTAAATTCAGTTAATTTTTTGTTTTGGGTAAAATTTTTTAAACGTACGTTTTGGGGTTATAACGGCCATTTGTTTTGAGGTAATGCCTGCCGGCTACTCTTATGCCAGATAAGTCGTATTTATGTTTTGATATTGGAGATACCCCGAATTTATAAAAGAATGAGTGAAAAACCACAATGAACGTCTGAACAACTTAATTAAAACCCTTCGAAAGTGATGATAAAAATGGCACGACAATGAATCACGAACTATGTCTAATGTGTGGTGAGTTTGGAAAAACCGTGAGCTATGGATATGCTGCTTAAGTTGTGTCCTATAGACACAAAGAATTCACAAATTTTGAAGAAAAAGTCATTGTTTGTGATTTTTGTATTTTTTTTTGAATGAGGGTAATTCTGGCCTATGCTGTAATTAACCCCAGCCTTCGAGTAATGCCGGCCTTTGCAAGTTTGTTTTTAATTTGTAAAAAAAATCAAAATTTAAATTTAAATATTTTTTGGGAATATCATAATACAGCATACTTTTAAGTTTCATTTAACTCATTTCAATGAAAAAAAAAAAAAAAAACATTAACAAAGCTAAAAATCACAAAGAGCTTTAGGTGGCTGCCATTCCCCCCCTTTCCCCTACCCTAGTCCTAGTTTACCGGCCTACTTAAAATGGAAAATTTTCGATTTTCCGCATACTAGCGCCATCTGTTTGGAACATTTTCATTGTTACACACTTTTCCGACTTGTTGAAACTATGCCAAGAATGAAAAGGTGTTTGGCAAGTCTGCAATAGGTGGCGATGTACACACAATTTTCAGTTTTACAGGTATTTATTTTTATTCTCGAGTGTATAATCAATACTTGCATTAACTTTATATTACCTACAATATTATTTTTAATTAAGTTTATTATTTTTAATTAAGTTTACGTATTTTATGCATTCTTTAATATCAAAATAAACAGACACACAATAAAGGAGAATAAATAAAAATTTTAAAACATAGAAACCAAATAATACATTAGTACCTATTTTCCTAAAACCTAAAATGTAAATCTAAATCTATATTTAAATACGCAATACATTTGTTGGTTTAAATGCACCAATAAACCATAAATTAAACAAAAACATCATCATCGTACTTTCAAAAAGAAAATCAATAATGTGACATTTATCCTGGCATAGAAAGCTTCGTCGCTGTTTTTCCTGAGGACATTTCCGAGGACATTTCTAAAGCTCTCAGAGCTTATTAACACACATAGTGCTTAAGATTTATATTTTAGGCGATCAAACATATATTTAGCCTCAATATCATTGTGATTAATCATTTTTAAATGTGCTAGTAGCCAGGCCCTGAGTAGACAACGAGGGGTGTCTCACTGGCCAAAATGTGTACATGTATTGTCAAAAATGTGGTCCACTGGTGGTACTTTTTTGCACTAGGAAAAAACTGCTTGTATTATTTTTGATAACTAAAAAAAAATCGTTTTTTAAGTTTAAGTTTATTTTTAACGAATATGACCTTAATATTATAGAAATAAAAACACCCATCCCATGTCATGTTTCAGAACTAACCTCCCCCTTTCGCGTAGAAATTTTCACGCACGCAATATCTACGTGCAGGCGTAAATAGTAGATAATGTCTACGCACATGCGCACTAGGACATAAAGTCTTTATTGTCGAGTAATGTCAAGTAATGTCTTGTAATGCCAAGTTATGTCTTGTAATGTCAAGTAATGTCATGTAATGTCAAGTAATGTCAGGTAATGTCTCGTACTGTCAAGTAATGTCGAGGTAATGTCAGCCAAAGCGTACGTGTATTGTCAAAAAACATACAGAGCGAAGCTGCATCAGTTTTTTCTACATTCTTGATTAAAATGTTTTTCAAAAAAAGAGAAAATATATACCTCTTCTTGATTTACCCCCCGATCATATTCCATGTAGATATGAGAGAAAGTGACTTGTAGTGCTTGAATTTAAACCCCGACTAAAAAAGTATATTTTCTTAGACCCGCGCTATAGAGTCTTAAAATCAATTAGTCGGTCAAATTTTGTACATTAAGTGCTTAAATTACCATGGTAAAGTTAATCACCTAATGTACATTGGTATCGAAAAAAAAATAAAGTACACATTAATAACTCTTATTCAGTACAGTTTGTTACTTTTTGCTACACCGAGAGATTTTTTATATGAACTATAGTGATGTTTCAATTACCATTAACACCAGTCTTAGCGAAAGCACTTTTTTTGGGGGAATGAAGTACATTTTAGACAAGTTTTCGATTGGGGATTTTATCCCAGAATAAAAGTGATGACTAAAAAATAAGCTAAATTTTATTGCTAACTCATGATTCAAAAACGCACATTTTATATTCTTAAATTAAGAAATAACGTAAGAAAGCCGCAGGCGAAGATTTTTACAAATTCGATGGTCTATTTTAATTTTAAACCAAAAAGTCTTTAAAATTATAATGAATTAAATTTAAAAAGTCCAAACCTAGCCGTCAGCGAAAGTTTTTTCGCCTTATAAGTTATACAGTCTCAAATAAAAAAAAACGTAGAAGGCTCAAGTGGCACAGGCGAAAATTTTTACAAACTTGATGGTCTATTTTACTTTTTAATTTTTACGAATTTCACGCTTAAGTTTTATAAATAAAAAAAACGCAATAAAGCCCCAACAGGCGAAAATTTTTACGAACTTAATGATCTTTTTTAAACAGTTTTATTATTCAAAATTTCACAAAAATGAGAGAAATATATTAAAAAAAGCACGTTTTGGCGAGCCCTACTGCTTTTTCTGGAAGGAGGCTTCAACCTCCCTGATTATATCACGGAAATGCGTATTTAGGAAAAAATATTTTCCTACAAATTTTACAATTATTTTATCCTGAGGGGGGTAATTACTTGCATTACCCCCCCCCCCCTGTGGGTCCGCCCCTGACTCTTCCAAAATTCTTTCTGGCCTGGCACACAAATAATTGTAGGATTTCTGGGTGTATCAAAAAGCAAAGACCTGTTAAAAAAAAAATCCGAAAAACTCTTGGCACGTGTGCACACAGTGACCTAACATGTGACCACAGCGTGTGGTGTCTTAGGAAGATTTGTTATAGTATATTAAAGTACTAGTTTCATAACACCCGTTTTTAGCTCACGAGTACAAGTTTAGAAAACCAGCAGCTTGCGGCGAGTTTTCTAAAGTACTAGTGCGCTAAAAACGTGTTACGAAACTAGTGCTTTGTACTATTTTTTCTATTTTGATATAAAATTAAAAAAAAAACTTACATTTAAATTAATGACCGATTTAAGGACTTTTGTTTTGGGTTGTCACAATTTTAATACTGTAAAAATTGACTTAAAACACAATTTCGTAGAAAACCACACTTAAAGCGGCGTTGACATTTGCACGGAAAACACCAAGCGATATTCTTATGTACTGTCTTGCCAACCCAAAAAAAAAAGTACTAACCTCTTATAGACCTATAAGAACATCAAAATGCGTGTGATTATAAGCTTATAAGAGTCGCAAAATAAAAAAAAGTTTTTAATGTATCCCCGGAGGTGAAAGATGGCCCATTGTGCCTTTGAGAGATGCTGTATGTAGCCAAAATGGCTGCGAAATCTTTGGGGTTACCCCCGATAGAGGTCTCTACTATCAATCACGTTTACACTTAATTCTACCGTATTATCAAACGTGTATCGTGCTTTGTAAACAAATGTGTTACAAAATAATACTTTCTGAATTTAGCTGATAAATGTGTCACATGTAACTTTTCGGTTTTGTTCTAGAATGATATAGATGCCCTTATCGAAAAATTTAGTATTTATTATCTAAATACTACCCAAATAATACTGGTTTAAACAGGGAGCTTTCAAGTTGAAAAAATAACTTATATAAGCGACATTAGTGAAAATAAAATAAAACTATTATAGTGATTTTAGTTTTTTTTCAAAGTATGTACTTGAACGCTTCTTTTAGAAAACCGAATAATGTTCTTTATATTTTTAGAATTGAATACTAAATTTTTCAATATGATGCTTTTTTAGGTTAGACTTTTGCTTGCCCAAATGCCCAAAGCTGCATCCCATAGGATATTTTAGAAAAATTGATTTATTTTTAATTATTTAATACATTGTTTTTACAGTATACACAAAAACGTTACGATAAAGATACATCGTCCTATTATTCTGCTGTTATTTATTTATTAATAAAAAATGCTATAAATATTGATAAAAAAGTAGAATAAAATTTGTTATATAGAAATATTTATTCGTGTTGCTTGTATATTTGATGCAAAGTTTTATAGGTTCTGCGCATGCACTAGGCTTTTGTTTTCTTAAAAGGTCAAAAATTTAATTGCTGTACTAGATAATTTGCCTTTCCGATAGAAGAAGGAAATGCTTTTTAAGGTTAAAAGTTGCAGACAAAAAGTGAGAAAGTTTATACAAATATGACACAAATTTAATAATAACACAGGCCCACAAAAAAATAAAAAATGACAATTATTCTTAACTATAATATCAGTAAAGAATCTCTTTAATCGAAGTTCTTTATCAACTAAACTACTGAGTATTGGAAGTTGCGTCCTAAAAAACACGTTTGATCAGAAAGTCAAGGAGCCACTTAGCCATAATGTGTCTTCAGCACCTAATCTATTAATTTTTGGTTGGTTGTGCCGAAATTTAATTCTGTGCCAAATTTCGGCTCAAAAAAATTAAATTTGACAATAAAAAAAAATATATATATATATATGATATAAAAGTAGAATATATTATATAATTTTATTTATATTTTTATTTATCGTTTTGTTTATATGTATATAATTTGGCAGTAAACATGAAACTGATATTTGATTAAAAAAGAATCTTATAAGACATTTTTTTAGGCAACTGTAGATTTGATGTATAATACCAAAATAAATATATAATATATTCGCTATATTATGGCAGCTTAAAAAACAAATTTGACATCATCTGAAAATTTAGGGGCCCATTTTGTTATTTTGAGCTAAAATTTGGCACAAAGTCGTTATCAGATAAAGTAAAAAATATATTAGTTATAAAAAAATAATAAATTTTTAAATGAAGTTGCTGCCAAATTTTGTTTTCTTAAACTGAAATTTGGCACATCTTTGAATATATGCATTTTGTGCGATATAACAGATATATTTAATAAAAAATCGTACCTTAAAAAAAATATATACGTGGTGCTCCAGCTAAGACATATCTATCCTTCTTTGGCGTTATTATTAAAGTTATCGAAACAAAATTTATATTAGTCAATATGCACTTAACAGGAGATTTAACTGTGATGATTAAAGTTATATTTGCAACAAATATATTTTTTCTCGGTGCACTTTGGGGTATTTGACCCAAAAAGTTGAACTTAATTATTTTGTGGTATTTTTAATATAGCCTGAGAACAATGATAACACTAAGGGACGGGGCCCCCTTTTAATTATTTTTTTTTTTTGTAAATCGGGTTAGGGGGTTTTTTAACTCCCTAAATTTATTATTTAAACTATTCTAGCCACGCCCACAAGGCGGCAGGAGTAACTTACTTGTTTATTTTTTATAATATCTTTGTAAAAATGGGTTTCCAAGGATTTTCGCTAAAACTAAAACTGCGGTTTACTGCGGGTAATTTTTTTATATATGTGGCGGTGAATTTCAAAACGCAGTTTTTGACTTTGTGACATAGCAGCTTGTCAATTACTTGACAATCAAATTGTATTGTTTACTAAGGGACAAGCTGCTATGTCACAAAGTCAAAAACTGCGTTTTGAAATTCACCTCCTCATATGTAAACCAGAATAGCTATTATTTCAGTTATATTAAAATAATTACCCAGACGGACCCTGAAGTATAACAAAAACCTTTCAGTATACGTTCAAATAAAAAAAAAACAAGTTATTTTATGAGTCCATTAAGTACAGAAATTAAAAAAATAATAATAAACAATAGTACATATCTTGTTCAACACAATCCATAACAAAAATCACCACCAATTGCGACACAAGTTATTTTATTTTATCTTAACAAACAGAAAAATAAATATCTCTAAAGGTACGGCATTCATACAGCGTTTTTGTTATGCGTCTGGACGCAGCGTTCAGACGCGTTATTCTTTTTAACTAGTGCTGCAATTTTACCGCAGGTAAAACGCAGCGTGCGTGCGCACTATATATGCCACTTCCATTAGAATGTATTAAAGAACTACTGCGTCCGGACGCATACCTGAAAATGCACGACTTTAAAGATGTCTGGATTTGAAATTACTGTGTAAGCGAGAACAGCCCAAAAAAATTAAAAATAGCGGCCAATTATCCCCCTATTAGGCTACCACAAGCAATAATCCTTTCCTAGAAAATCCCGATTTCATAAAATAGATTAAGTTCATGTTTATGGGTTAAATATCCCATAGTGCGGTGTATGGTTTAGAAACAGACAGACGAATAGACCGACATTTTTTAACACCCACTTTTGTTACATTTTCTGTACATTTTATAAACTCTAAATCCAAAAAATGCAAAAAAAAAGATTTTTCGGTTGATTTGAATAACGGGTATAACAGCCCGTAATAATTTAAAAAAAAATCGAATGAGCGAGAATACTTTATCATAATGCTTCTTCTTATATTGGGAATACAAAAACAGTTATGTTCAGAAACATTTTTTTACATTTTGGGGTGAGGGGAGTGACCAAAGTAAAAATTTGACCCCTCTTTTACCCCTCCGCCAACCGATTTTGGTTGAAAATGAACTTGTCCAAGATAATATAAAAATACATTTGCATACCAAATTTTAAGCGTTCTTAAGTTATTGTGGATACAGAGACAAACATTTTTTTGCTTATTTTGATTTTTCTCGATGTTTTAGGAAAAAATAAGATTATTTACGCAAAAAAAATATTGATTTGTTTTTCTATCAAAATATTTTCTTTATAAGAAAGTAAAAGTGAAAGTGGGAGGGTTTAGGGAGCTTTAGTTTATTTCTGCAATATATTGCATAAGCACGGTGAGCCCCAAATAAGCTTTCGGTTTGTGCTAGGGGCTTTCCATTAATTTTGAAAAATAGTATATTTCTTTACTAAGAGGAAAAGTGAAGCTTTTTTTTACTACTCTGTAGAAACTACAGACGGGTAAAAAAAGCACTTTTCATCTGAGTGAAACATACTATTTTTTCTGAGTGAAACATACTATTTTTTCTTCAAGCATCCTATATATATTTTTTAAATATTAATTTTTGAATTTAATTTATTCAGTAATAAAGCATGTTTTTTTTAATTAAAATATGCCAATAAAACCCTCTTCGAAATAAACTTAAACCTTCCTTAGCTCATTTTAAATTTTTTTCGTAGGCCAAATCGTACACTTTTCGCGATTTCGATGGTAACTTGTCTAATGTAGCATTTGCAATTTCGGAGAGATTTGTAGGTGTATAAACCATATATTCTTCTTCAATCATTTTTAATCAATTTCACACAAGGTTTTTGCACAGAATCTCGAGTCAACCACCTGTTTACTTAATAAACAAACAAGTTTGAAGTATGGCTGTCATCAAAGTCAAAGAGTGCTGCCGCCGGTGGTTTTGCTAACTAACTTTTTTTTACGGCGTACAACAATGAATTAATTTTTTTACTGTCAAAAAGTAGATCAATTCTAACTAGTATGTTCAGTTACAAAATATGAACATTTTAGTATGCTTGAAGAAAAAATTAATTATTCGAATTGTGACACATAAATTTCCAAACATCTTCTGCAGCCTGCTAAAACAGCTTTCTCAGTTTGCCTTACCGACAAACAAATTTCTTTTCTGATGGACAGAAAATAAAAATAAATAAAGTAATACTTCAGTTAGTATTTCTAATTAGTTTATTTTTAAACTTTTTATTTTTACTGTGCTATAAATATTAATACCCTTCGTATTTTCTATGCAAATTAACCCAAACAAAAGAAATATGTACTTACTACTTTCTAAAAATATAAAATGTAGGTATGAATAATTTATATTGATATTATAATCTTAGAACTGGTGAATATTTTTATTTAATTTATTTTTGCCTGGATAAATTTTACATACATGTATGAAGAGTGCAACTAACCCACAAAATTATTATTTTACAGGAGAAGCAAAATTGTGATTAATTTTTGTTCCAATGATATTTAAACTTAATAATAATTATATTTTAATAGTGTTTGATTGTTTACATCGTTTTATGTAGATTTCAACAAAAACAATTGAAATAAGGGCCTAAACAATTATCAAAATTAATTATCAAAAGGGTCTAACCCACACATTTATTTAAGGTTGTTTTTGCATAAAATCTTCTATCTGCTAGTATTAAATAGGTTCATAAACCTTTTTTAATCAAGAATAGTTAACGGTAAATATTTGGGTGGGGCAAAAAAGCAAATTATTATTGTCTATTACTAAATAAATGCAAACTTGAGTTTACTTATTAAATAAATTAGATTTCTGTGGTTATGCTGCTATATAAGACAGTAAAATTGTACTGTTTTACATTTCATAAGAAAAATACTGTGTATTTTGATGTTTTTTATAACTAAGGTAAGGTAAGGTAACTAAATAAAAAATTAAGTAATTTTTATAAGATCTAGACTGTCTAGACTAGACAGTAATGGTCAAAATAGTAATGTTATAACTATAGTTTCTATTTTTGACATGAAAAATAGAAATATTTGGATTAAAACACTTAAAAGATATAAAAATCTGTGATGAAAGGTGGAAAATGGTTTAAAAAACAAAGTGAATAAAATTCGTAGAATCTACGATGTAAATATCTAAATAAAATTGGGCAAACCTCCATACATAAATATCACACGAGTGTGATATAAAAATATCAAACTAGTGCGATATGAGGCGTTTTCTAAAGAACAAAAGAATGTGCTAAATGTCATTTTCATAGAGGATCGTAGGAAAAAATGCTTTTCCTGTAAAATACAGATTTTTGAGATATGCCCCTTTGTATGCAAGGCGACTATATGTAAAATTCAGCCAGGGGAAAATAATTTGTTATAAATGTTCACCAGCTCTCCGTCTATTACTTTTCGGTATTTCAGATGAACCTGTACGTAAAGTACATAAAATAGAACCATAAATCATACAAAGTTTTCCTTTTGACATGTTACTGCTAAATTTATTATAGATGACGAGTTGCTAACATTGCTTTATGCGTTCTCTTAAAGGATAGTTTAAGACAAATAATACAACAAAATTAAACTTAGGTTGCTGTTGGGAGTTCCATAAAGTATGTCACGCTATTTTGTCATCCCCTAATAAGTTGTAGGATGCAGAATCCGAATCAAACACATAAAATTTTTAAACTATTACCTAAATCAAAACTAAAAATCTATCTGATCAATAGTTGAATACGGACTATTTTTCTGGTTGCTTTTATTAGAAATCTGGTAAAAGCAACAACACGACTTGTTGCGATTAACAGAAACAAAACTTAGCCTGCCAAAAATTTGTTTATATGTCTTTCTCACACACTGAAAAAAATGACGTTCTTGGCTCAAAGTAGTTCACACTCTTGGCAGTTATTCTTTTAGCTTAAAAGATGTGTATCTTCAAACAAAACTATTTATATTGCCCCAAGAAAAGTGTCGGTTTTGAAATATTTTTTAAATTCTCTTGGACCTGGCACATTTGAGGCAAAAACCATTTATCTTGTTTTAAGATTGTTAAAAATTAAATAATTTTAAATACTTTGGCCCCAGAAATTTTCTTTTGACACAAGACCACTTGCATTTCACACAAGATCAAAGAATTTTAAGTTAAAGAATCAGAAAAATCTTGGCAAGTGAATTATATTTTCATGTTAAGAGAAGGAGCTTTTGGACGTATTCAAGAGTGCGAAGCATTTGGCCTAATTTCATATGCCATTACCGCAAAGGATCCTTTTTTTCAGTGCACCTTTACCAAAAACGGCAATTGATTCCCATTTGCAAATTTATACAAATTTGTACAATGTTCCATAGAAGTTATACGTCAGATACCATGAACCGATATGATTTCTGTCAAATTACGTATTCCGTAATTAATAAGAAGTGTAAATTAATGTAAATTATTAAATTTTAAATAATGTTGTAATTTTGAGTAATTTTAAATTAGCGCTTTACACAATTTTACCTGTACTGCTTTCCCAGTTTGAAAATTTTCAAAATTTCGGAAAGCCTTGTATTCGTGCAAAAATTTTCAAAGATTTTTTTTGTGTGTATTTTTGCGTTTTATGACGTTTTATGTCGATATAAATCAATTTTGAGCAAAAAAAAAAATTGTCGGTCGATTGATCGGTCTGTCCGGGAAATCTTGTGGGCACGATAACTTAAGAACGCTTTAATCTAGAGACTTGAAATTTGTCATACATGTATGTTACCAAAAGTCGCTCGGGATTATTTTTGGTAAACATTGGGGTACGGCAAGGGGGGCATGGGGAAAAATATATTTTTTTAGAAAAATTTGAAAATTTCTATATATGGGTTTTTGAGGTTGCTGAAATTGAATCTGATAAAAAAAACTTTTCTAATTCTTCCCCCGAGGGGGTGAGGGGGTAAATATTTTTCAATATTATTAATATTTTCTTCAAAATTGGTATATAGGGGTTTTTGGGGTCGACGAATATGAATCTGATAATACTTTTTTTCTAATTTCATCCCCTGAGGGGGGGGGGTAGTTTTCGTGAAAACTGGTGTATTGGGGTTTTTGAGGTTGCTGAAAGTGAATCTGATAATATAACTTTTCTAAATCCACCCCCTGATGAGTGGGGGGTAGTTTTCGTGAAAATTGTTATATTGGGGTTTTTGAGGTATTCAGTGTATTTTACATTATTTTACAAAAAAATAAATTTATTTACCCACATTTACAGAAATTCATGAATTAAACATAGTTCTTTAAAAATTAATGATTAAACTAAAGGTTTTTCACATTATTTTATATTCAGAAAAATTCTAACTTTACCCCTAAAGGGGCAGAGGTTTGTTTTCGTGAAAATTGGTATATTAAGGTTTTTATGGTTGCTGAAAGTAAATCTGATAATAAAAATCCATTTTACGGGCGGAGGAGAAAAATGGGAAAGCTCTTTTACTGGGTTGTGTATTTTACATTATTTTACAAAAAAATAAATTTATTTACCCACATTTACAGAAATTCAGGAATTAAACATAGTTATTTAAAAATTATTGATTAAACTAAGGGTTTTTTACATTATTTTTATTCAGTCTTTAAATTAAATTAATTTAAATTTAAAAAACATGATTTGTTAAATTTTTCTTACTATCATGATCAGATTTTAAGCTTTTAAGTTCAAATTTTAAAAATCTTTTTAATTTCAATGTTAGAAAATCCTTATACTTTAAAGTTCTGCTTTTAACAGTTAAAACTGTGTATGTAATGTTGTTTGTAGAGAAATTAATTTTTAGAACAGGTAATAGAGTTTTTAAAAGCGACCAAAAATTTTAATTTTAGTATTTTTTTTTTAATTATAGAGCCAACCATTATAATATGCAAAATTGGACTACATTCACTTTTTGTTTATGTTAAAAAAATCATATATTTTTTACTATCCAATATTACAAATTTTATATTATATTTTATCTAAGATATTTTCAACAGTAGTTTTGCTCGGTTTTGCTGCAAACCAGCTAAGTATATTACGTTATTCAAATCTTCGTTTTTATTGGGAAGAAGGTTATCATGGTTTTTAAATGTTAAAATTTATAAACAATTAACCTAGCTTTTATTTGTATTTTTTAAAAATCCATCTTCATCCATCACTGTCTAAAAAGTTTTCTTGTTTACACAATAACTAGGAACAAAATATACCACTGATTTAAAATTTAAGGAGTTTAAAAAGTTTTACTTATAAGAACTGTTTTTAAATTAAATACTTTTGAAAACAAAAAACGATTTAAGTTTAGTAGGTATACAGGTTAAAATAACATACACTGTTTGAAATTAATTAACGGAAGTAATTCTCGTTTGGACTAGCCATATCTAACCAAATATTGTGTTGACACAAATAAACTGTTTTATCAGTGTGTCTGTTTGTTTACACAATAACTAGGAACAAAATATACCACTGATTTAAAATTTAAGGAGTTTAAAAAGTTTTACTTATAAGAACTGTTTTTAAATTAAATACTTTTGAAAACAAAAAACGATTTAAGTTTAGTAGGTATACAGGTTAAAATAACATACACTGTTTGAAATTAATTAACGGAAGTAATTCTCGTTTGGACTAGCCATATCTAACCAAATATTGTGTTGACACAAATAAACTGTTTTATCAGTGTGTCAGTTATATATCTCAAACAACAAAAAATGTTTGTATTCTGTTATTAGCTTTTCGGACCAGCCGAATGTAGAATATTTGTAGTATATAAGCTAAAACTCGTCAACTAAAAATAAACAAATTATTCATAATATGTCAACCACGGCCATAAAAACATAATATGTTGTTATATTGTGATATATTTCTATGTATTGTCTATGCAACATATTATGCGCCTGTTAGAAAATGTATTAATGAGCAAATATATATGATTTTTATTTTGATTAGAAGCATGAAAGAATGTGATATTTTAAACTATAGATAAAATAAAAACTAGAAAAATAATAATTTGAAAATTTGCTATTTAGAACTAATATTTTTTCGCAAAATAAAATTATTAGAGCATTTTTTGATTAGTACAGAAAAAAACTGGCGAAAAAATTACTTAGGTAAGAAAGTTGATTATAAAATATATATTTAAATACATTTGCTTCAATAATAGTTATTTATATACAAAGGGACTAAGCTGGCTGTTTTAGTCCCGCTTCATGAGTGTTTCCTGAGAGAGCGTAGCGAGCGAGGGATACAGAAATGCAAGGGACTAAAACAGCCACGTTTAGTCCTGAGGTATATACACTATTTTTTGCAGGACCAAACATAATTTAGGTAGGTAGTTAAAATTAAAATTAAAAACCATGCGTCTAAAATCGGTTGTTTTGTTTTCGTAATTTAATCGAGATGCCTGTAAATTGCGAAAAGTCAGTTTCACGGCTATCGCGATTTCAATTGTTTTTTAATATGGTTGGACGAAGATAATTAATTTTAAGTTATGTATAAATTGTTATAACAATGTTATTTCTAAAGGTTTTCTTTGTTAAAATCAAATAAATTGGTTTGAATCGCTAATTTATTACAAAACATCACCAAACCTAATTTTTGAACCAGCAAAGTACATAGTAAGTATAATATTTTAATGTTATCAAGGTTGCTGTGATTTTTATTCCCTTGGGAGAAAAACGACAAGTTTAGTCCCGAAAATAAAAGTGTAAAATTAGGTTTTAGTCTTGGTCGTGCAAAAAAAATATTGTAAGTTTGGAAAACTGACGTCGCTCCAAGTAAATAATTTTATTCAAAATTTAATACAATACAGTGTCAGTGCTAGAAGGGTACACAGAAAAAAAGGATTCCTTGTCCAAGAACACGTGTCTTTCGATATGTGCAAAGCCATATTCCTTCTTTCAAGGCTAACATTTCTTTAAACCAAAGTCAATGTCCTTAAAGGACAGTGGTTTTTGAATAAAGATACGCGCTCTGCATTCAAGGACATTGACTTTGATTCAAAGCTAGTCTTGAAACAAGGGAATATGACTTTGAAAATATCTAAAGACACATGTCCTTGGTTCAAGGAATCCTTTTTTTCTTTGTATAATACGGTATAATTTATTTTTTTTTTCAAAAATTCTAAAAAAAAAATTAGGAATGATACTCTTACCCCAATGAACAATTTTGGGGGGTCACCCTAGTATATAAACCATATTTAGATTTTAATTTATTTAGATTAATAATAACTTTTAAAGTGGGACGAAGTGGGACGTAATATTTTAGGATATTGTTCTAGATGCCCTAATGTATAAAAAAATGGAAAATAGCCAACTTCGGCAAGTTTCGATAACAACGATACCTCTATGTATAAATTAAATTTCTAGAATTAAAATACTTTCTTTTCAGTGTATGTTTTTAGGTTTGAAGAAAAAGAAAAATTAGGTTTTTTATACATCAAAATGTTCAAAATAGCTGCAAGATTAGATTTTTTATCATTTGTTAGAATTAATTTATTTGACAAAAAGTTATACCACTTAAAATCAAAAAGTGTTTTTTCCATATGTTATTTTTGATTTTAATTCGTTTTAAATAATAATTTTTTATTCATTTCAAAAAATATCCAGTTCTTACTACATACAGACGGGCCTAGAATGTAAAACTACTAAAAAAAAATAAAGAATATAGCGTGTAAAAATTATAGGGGAATAAGGATAAGGATACGTTGAGATGGAGAGTTTTAAACCAATTTGGAGACTGAGAACTGATGATAACTTCCTATAAAAAAATCAGTTTACTTTCTGTAAAAAATAGTATATTCTATAACAAGTATGGAATAGACAATATTCCGCGCGAGCGGAAATTTGTCATACGAGCCGGCAGGCGAGTATGACGGTCCCGCGAGCGTGGAATACGTGTTGTATACTTTTTCTTCGACTGCAAATATGAAACACTGCATGGCTTAAAACTGCGGACAAGGTTAAAAACAATGTTTTTTGTGACTCGACATTGTAAATGCAACAAAACACATATTTTTAAATAAAGCAATTAATGTTATTTAATAATTTTATCAAATTGGTAGTTAAACAAGATTTTTATTTAATTTTTGGCACATATTTACAAATTATAATGCAAAAATTGAAGGTTATGTCAGATTGTTGTGACATATATCAGGTTTAAATATTTAACAATAGATGGAGCAGTTTTAATTTTTTGAACTAAATTGATAAAAACAGGTCAAATATTAAGAAAAACAAATAAACTTTATGTAACTTTAATGCAAAACTTTAAATTGCATTCAATTATTCAATATTTCATGGTAAAATATATATATTTTTGCTATTTTTGCTACAGTTTTCTTTACTTTTATAAACAAGAGATGGCACTACATGTGCTCATTCTAACACTTCATACAAAATATTCATGCCGTATCTAGAGCTAATATGGATTCATTCTATGTTTGAAAATTGTGTGTATTTGCTTACATTCTAAAGCAGTCGTATAAAAACATTGTACTTATATTAGTGTACAAAATAAAGAGTATACTTAAAACCGCACAGCATTACATACTTTTGCAGCTTTATTATGCTCCTATTGTTAAAATGCGCTCAATATTTTAATATAACTTTTCTACTTTAAAGAAAAGTGCTGGTTGTAGGCATATATGCACTTTGATAACAATGGTAGCCTCCACCCGCAAATGGCTTTAGTTTTTGAAAATTAGTAAATTTTTTTAGTAAAGATATTATTTTTTTTACTTTTTGTATCTCTATCAGACCATCGAGCCCCTAGGCCCGATAGGCGCTACACATAGCTATGTGTGGCGCCTTCACCAAAATTGTAAATAAACTATATTATTGATTAAAACAAAAGCCCTATTTCCCTATATTTATTTAGTTTAATCAATAATTTACTTATCCCTACGATGGATCTAGTTAATAGATAAAAAACTATATTTTGTACAAAAAAAAATATAAAGGGGGGAATATTTTGCCAACCCGATTTAACTAGGGCTAACAGTTTGGTGAGTATAGTCGGTTGAAATCTGATCGTCAATACAAAATATAAGTCCGCAGAAATTAACTCGTGTAAGCGGAAAAGGGCCAACCTACTGTCATGATGTTTTTGTCAACCATAATAAAAACCAATTAAAATCTTGATCTTGATTAAATTACGAAAATAAAACACCCGATTTTAGACGTATGGTTTTTAATTTTAATTGTATCTACCTACCTAAATTATGTTTGGTCATGCAAAAAATAGTGTATATACCTCAGGACTAAACGTGGCTGTTTTAGTGCCTTGCATTTCTTCTTTCTTGCAACTATTTTGGCGGACAGTAGGTAGGACAATTACTGATTTGTTTTTAAGAAACATTAAAACTCGAAGGGAGGGAGGAACAAGAAAAATTTCACCCATCTTAAAAGTAAACATTATTTCATCCAAATACTTATGGTTTAATTTACTACGTGCATTATACCAGTAAAAAAAATGGGTTGATACAAAAATATTGTTCTGACTATTTCACAAATAATATATAGTCGGCTTACAAGTAAAATGCACTAAGTCACTTTTTTGAAAAAATGGGATTTTAATGGCACTGTAATTAATTATTGATGATCTATGTATTGGTAAACCGAAATAACTTCTAGGTGGACTGCCAAGGGAGTTACCCACTATACAAAACGCCCCAATTTGATTTTGATTAAAATTTTATCTGGCAATAGGCACTAAGTCACTTAGTGCGTTTTACTTGTAAATTATTTCAAATGTTTCTGCACTAAGCGACTTTCTAAAAAGAGTTAATTTATAAAAATATGATTGCTTGAATCATTTATATGATACAATATCGCGTTATTTATTGTACTGACAAACGCATTCAAATTTTTCTATGTTAAAGTTGATGGAATAGAGACAGAACAGAATTAACAAGAATATAAAAAAAACAAAAGTTCGCGGCAAGTTCGGAAAACAGCCCTTAGAAATGCACCGTGAAGTGTTTTATCATTAATAATGATTCATTATAATTATTGACTTTAGGAGATGCTTCTTTGCCGGCACATCCGATGGCCTCTGAAAACTGTCTTAGTTCTGGCATAGTAAGCAGTTTCAAATAATTAATACTAATTAATTATTATTATTAATTTTGGAAACGTCCTTTAAACAATCAAAAAGTCAAAACCCTTCTTTTAAAAATCTAGTTTTTAAAAATTTATGTAAATATCTTGTTTTCTACTTTATAGTTATACATTACGTTTAATTAATAGAAGAGTTTTAATTTTAAATAGTTGTTTTTTATATTATTTTATTGACTTAGTGCTCTTTACTTGTAAGCCGACGTCGTGGGCCTACAAGTAAAAGGCACTAAGTCCATGTCTTTTTTCAAATTTAGTTGAATTAAACTACTTCAATTTTTCTTTATTTAACTGCAAATGGGACATTATTATGTCCAAACATGTCATTGCAATCTGCGGTAGTTTTTTTCCAAAAACAATTATTACAAAAATGAAAAAATAACATTGAAAGTTAAATTTGTCAATATCTCAAAACCATGTTTTTGGACTTAGTGCTCTTTACTTGTAAGCCGACGATATAGTCCAATCAAAACCTTGCATTTTTAGTTTTTTGACCAATCAGATTAAAATGAATCTGATAATTTTTGCAGATGTGCAATTATCACTTGGTTACTATGGAAACAAGAAACTGACAGTTACTGACATCTTAATAAATGTTATATTTTTGCAAAATGTGTTTTTAATTTGTGAAGCTTACCCTTAGTTGATTTATTTTTATTGATAAGCAATATAAATGCTTATTTTATTACCAAAACATCCTAGGTATAAACCGTAATTAATTTCAGATAATATATTATATTTTATGCACTTTCCATCTTAAAAGCTTTCATTCCCTAATATTCATAAATTTTAATTTATTAAATTGAAGACTAAAAACAGGTCACTCAAAACTAATTTAAACACTTATTTATTAAAAATATATTTACAGTAAAGTAAATAATTTACTTCTTTTAAATGACGGAAATCAAAACATCAAATGACTACGCTGGTACCAGTACAGCGTTGCCAAACTTTATTAGAAACATCGAAAATTGTTTTTTTACGGGTGAAAACACCCGTTATTTTATTTCTTTTCAGTTGAAAACTAAAATCTTTAAACAAAAACAGCAATGATCTTTATTTAAATGCTAAAATATATGATAACAATTATTTTATTGGAATAAACTCAAGCATAAAATATCTCTAAAGCAAAGTTTAGACTTGGCAACATTCGCGAACAGGTGAACTAGGTGGTTTTAAAAAGCGCGGCAAATTTGAGATTTAAAATTTTAATTATAGTTTTAAAGTAATATTGTTGATTAGTTCTTAATTCTTAATTTAAATATGAAACAACATTAAACATGGTAAAATTATATACTGCCTTATTTTATTTGTGAAATAGTCTTTCAAAATATCATTCGTGCATGTTGAATTATAAATAATTTTTTTACTGTATATAAAAAAAAAACATTTTGTTTAAGGATATTGGCAAGCAAAATATTTTTTTTAATACAGTAAAAAAATTATCGATAATTCAACATACACTTATGATATTACTACTGAAAATAATAAAAAAGATCCACCCTATTATCTGAGTGCTTTAAATTTTTTAACAGGTCCATTTTATGCATTCCTTAATTGCTATAGATTGTAGGTACTCACATTAAATTTTTTATCTCAAGTTTCCGCAATTTAGCCGATATTATAGGCTTTTGTACGTTACATCAATGGAATACTAAAATTGAAATTGTGTACATCCACCAGAAATGAGTCTTGTTTATCGGTTACAGTGGAAGATAAAAGCGATTTTCTAAAATGGTCCAAAAGTCATTTTGGAGTGTTACGCCCATGTTAATGGGCCTTGTTACCAGTTTTATAACTGCTTAGAGGTCAAGATAAATAAAATAAAATAAATAAGAAAATAGTGTTATAGGGGGGGGGTGGGGGTCCAAAATGATCAAAATTTGCGTTACGTAATACTAGAACGTTCCCAAAGTTACGGGTGGTGTACCGTTTAAAAGAATCATCCTGTACACGGTAAAAATAAATTACATTAAATTACATAGTCCGTAAATGGTAATATGTTGCCATAGACCGGAATAGTAAAAATTACATAGTCCATAATGGTAATATTTTGCATAGACCGGAACGGTAAAAATTACATAGTCCAGAATGGTAATATTTTGCATAGACCGGAACGCTAAAAATTACATAGTCCAGAATGGTTTGGACTTGAAATTTGAAAAAAAATATTTACTACTTAGAAAATGTTTGTTCCAAATTACAAGTCTCTGTGTGCTTTTTTGAAATATCGTAGCGTAAAGTTCATTTGGTTTAATAAACCAAACGATTTGCACCCTTAATGCGAGTATAAACTGCTTACATCTTTCTTTAAAGATCTATTGATCTATTGATAAAGATCGTAATTTATAATGAAAGTAAATTTTAGGCTACAAATAAAGCATTTAAATATCGTACATAAATAATATTTACCTTTTTTACACTTTTACACTTTAACTTAGCAGCATGCGTCGCTATCTCTCTAACAATAACAATATTAAACGGTCCGTCTTATGATGCGACGCCTTCTTGGTTATTGTCCAAAGCGCACGCGCGTCTTAAAATAACATAGCCCGACATTGTAAAATCATGTAAAAATATGTAAATCAATGTAAATATATTTTTTTACATTATTTTACATTCTTTTACATTATTTTACATTCTTTTACATTATTTTACAGTATTTTACATTCTTTTACATTATTTTACATTATTTTACATGCAGTTTTTACAGTGTATATGGTATTAATGTTATTTCAGAAGATCTAATATTATCGTAAAAAGCAACTGATAGTTTTAACCAAACAAGGTCTTTTTGGTCGTTTGTCTACAATTTTCTTTAATAAACTTTTATTGGACACGTAAAATTCGTTTTAAAGCTAAGCTGCAAATTTAAATAATTGAATCATAATTTACAATAATTTAGCCGGTTCAGTGTGAAAGTAACTAGGTTTAACGAGAGCTTGCATGCTCGCTGCTGTTTTATATTTTACTTTATAATTATTTTAAACTAAATATTGCATGTTCAGAATTCAACGGCAAGGCTAAATAAACTCCTCCAACTAAAAATGTCTGTCTCGGATGGGTGAGAGGACTTTAAAAGAAACTAAACAATTCCAAATATACTGATTTCTTTTATTTTTTTCAATATACACCTTTTATATTTTGTAGCAATCCCTAAAAGTGCAGGATACAATTTTCAGTAGTAATATCATAAGTGCATGTTGAATTATCAATAATTTTTTTACTGTATTAAAAAAATATTTTCCCTGGCAACTGTTTGAGTGCATTTTTCGTGTTACAAAATTCCGAGACCGCAGGTCGAGGAATTTTAACGAAAAATGCACGAAAACAATTTCCTTAAGCAAAATATTTTTTTATATATAGTAAAAAAATTATGTATAATTCAACATGCACGATGGTATTTTGAAAGACTATTTCACAAACAAAATAATACAATACAATGTTTTATGTTGTTTCATATTTAAATTAAAAATTTAAGAACTAAACAACAATATTACTTTACAACTATAATTAAAAATTTAAATCTCAGATTTGCCGCGCTTTTTAAATCCACAATGTTCACTTGTTCGTGAATGTTGCCAAGTCTAAACTTTGCTCGAGGGATATTTTATGCTTGAGATTATTTCAATAAAATAGTTATTATCACATATATTAGCATTTAAATAAAGACCATTGCTGTTTTTGTTTAAAAAGTTTAGTTTTCAACTAAAAAGAAATAAAATAACGGGTGTTTCCACCGGTAAAATAACAATTTCCCATCGGTTTCTAATAAACTTTGGCAACGCTGTACTGTTACCAGCGCAGTCAATTAATGTTTTGATTTCCGTAATTCTTTACTTCAAATATATTTTCAATAAATAAGTGTTTAAATTAGTTTTTAGTGGCCTGTTTTTAATACCCAGATTCAATTAAATAAATTAAAATTTATGAATATCAGTGATTTAAAGCTTTTATTATCTGAAATTAATTAGGGTTTATACCTAAGATGTTTTGGTAATAAAATAAGCATTTATATTGCTTATCAATAGAAATAAATCAACTAAAGGTAAGCTTCACGAATTAAAAACACATTTTGCAAAAATATAACATTTATTAAGATGTCAGTAACTGTCAGTTTATTGTTTTCATAGTAACCAAGTGATAATTGCATATGTGCAAAAATTATCAGATTCATTTTGATCTGATTGGTCAAGAAACTAAAAATGCAACATTTTGATTGGCCTATATATTGTTTGTGAAATAGTCATATGTAATACACCGATCGAGATGTGTATTTTCGATATATCCGAAATTTTCACTTCGATATACCGAATCTGGAGGTCTATTTGCAGGACTATTTTTTTTGACAATTAAATTTAAATATTTAAAAGTAATTTAAATAAATAATTATTAATAATTAATTTGATGTTAAATTATTTTGACACAATAAAGTCATGTTTAATATTTTTAATTTTTGAAATACGAAGTAAAAATTTATTATATATCGAAAATATACCGAATCTGGAGGTCTATTTGCAGTACTATTTTTTTAGTCAATTTTTTAACAATTTATATCTCTAAAAGTAATTCAAATAAATAATTAATAATAATTCATTTGATGTTAATTTATTTTAACACAATAAACTCATGTTCGATATTTCTAATTTATGGAATAAAAAAGATCTAAATTCGTTACATTATTAATATTGTACTTTGCATTTTAGTTGATATTTTGTTATAATATTACATTATCCAGCTTTTTATATCAAAGATCTAGAAAAGTTGTATATTCTCGATTTTCTGTGGTATATTCGTGGCGAAAATATCCCGTCGATATGCTTACGGTTTTTTATTGGTTAAAACCGATATTATGATAGTTGAAAAAACGAAATTCACAATGTTAAAACACATTTATACTTCCATCAAATCAACAATATGTATTTTAATTGAATACATAATCAATGTTTTGTTCTAATAAATTGTTTTATAAAGTCTAGACTTTAAAGCTTTTATTAATTAACTGCAGATTAACAGATTTTTAATAATCTAATAAATTGACAGGTTAGACAGGTGTGAAAACTGAATGCTTATTTTAAATAGTAATTATTTGCTCTTTGAAATAATAAACTAATTTTTGAAGACTAAATAATGTTTTTTTAATACGTAACTCAAAATATTGCAAATATTTACCCGCTCCCCCGTGTACTGCTCCCTAAAGCTGAGACTTACATAACGTAACGCTAGCAGACAAGAACCCTTTAAAACTTTTCTTCGGGTAAAAAAAACAAACCGTTTTTGTTTAATGCTACTTTAGTATCCCCTCGTAACGCATCACAAGGCTAAGGACGACCCCTTAAGTGGGTTACGTATTTTAAGTATTTTTTATATTTTGCGACTCTTATAAGCTCATAATCACACGCATTTTGCGTGTTCTTATAGGCCCATAAGAGGTCTCTACTTTTTTTCTGTTGGGTTGGCAACATACAAAAGCCTATCTCTTGACGTTTTGCGTGCAAATGTCAATGTCGATTTAAAGTTTAATTTTTTACAAAATTTTGTGTTTTGGTTATTTTTTACCGTGTTTAAATTTTGGACTGGTTAATTGCAGTGAAAAAAGAAGAGATGACTGTAAAATATATCAACATATCATTTGTTCTTAGAATTTTATATCATACTTTATATCATACTAGTTTGATATTTTCATATCACCCTAGTGTGATATTTATGTATGGAAGGTTGCCCAATTTTATTTATATATTTACCTCTTAGAATCTACGAATTTTATTCACCTTGTTTTATAAGCCATTTTCCACCTTTCACCACAGCCTTTTTTGATATATTTTATGTTTTTTAATCCAAATATTTCTGTTTTTCATATCAAAAATAGAAACTATAGTTATAACGTTACTATTTTGACCATTACTGTCTGGATTTTATAAAATTATTTTGAATAAGTTACCTTACATTTTATAAAAAACATCCAAATACACAGTATTTTTCCTATAAAATGTAAAACAGTACAATTTTACAGTCTTATATGGCAGCATAACCACAGAAATCTAATTTAACTAGCAAACCATAGAACACAAACTGTAGCAAACTGTCAAGTTTGCCTTCATTTAGGACAAGCATATAGGCAACCCATTAAACAGTTATGTAAATATAAAACCAAGAAAACTAAAGGTAAATTAAAATCATATTTCCTGTTTGACATACACATATAAATTTGTATGCTATTACTTTTTTGTGCTTTGCTTTTCTGAAAATATAATAAAAACAAAATTAGAAATTTTAAAAATAAGAAACTTCATATTTTTTGGGATCATAGGAAAAATAGTGTACATAACTCGTTGGAAAGTGTATTTCATACACTCGTGGGGTTTCTTTACTCGCCTGGCTGCTCGTTCTTAAACCTTTCCACTCGCGTGAAATATTTCACTTTCCACACTAGTTATGTAATATACTTTTTTATATAATAATAATTACTATAGAAACGAATGATTTATTTGGTAGTGTCTACCTGACTAGCAAATCTTTCATTTGTATGTATCTAAAGTTGTCATTTTGCTGTCTAGCTAAGTCTAAACTGCTTAGAATATTCTAATATTTGAATAGGGTACGAAAATAATAACCCAAGGGTTAATGAATTTCGTCACTAGAATATGTGATGCTAAAGAGGCTTAATTAATCTAAAATGATAAAGTCCATTTGTTTTCCGGTGCATCCGCAGTATTTGTCATAATTTTCTATAAGCGTTACGGCATTGCAGCAAATGTTTTAATAGAAACTCGAAGGTATGCTTTCCGCACATGTTATAAACAACGTTTTTGCTAAAGATATTTAAAAGTTGTAGTTGTAGTTGTGTACAAATAAAGTCAGTATAGTAAAACTTATATACGAAAACTCGACTAAGTACTACATACTATTAATGAAATAACTTTTTTGATTTAACATGGGTGACAGCAAAATAATGATGCCTGATATTTACTGCGAGTTCGTTTCTACCTTGGTAAATAATTGTGAAAGATGACGTTTGCTAACTTTATTGTTCCCAACTCTTCCAATATTAAGTTCTTGCTTCACACTCCGGGCTGGTGAAAGTTAGCGAATTTCGTACATTTTATTTTTAAGTGGTAGCAGAAAAATAATGATTCCTGATATTTAGCATGCTTTTGTTTATTTGCCTTTAAGTGCATTAAGAATGGAAAAGTAACTGTTCTCTACCAGAACTTTCTTTCAATCCGCCAATTTTTTCAAATTTTGGTTTAATCTGTGATTGTGATTCCTAACGTTATAACGTAACAATGTTCTAGTTTTTATTTGTTTAACTTATCTATTTATTTATTGGTAAGAACTGTATTTTAAACCTTTAGTATTTATTTATGTATGCTTTTCTAAAATACTACTTTAATTTTTAATCTGATGATGCTTTATGCTTACAAAACTGCAGTCACAAATATTTTAATAAAAAAATCGTGAAGTCTAATTATATGTTTCCCTTATTTTATATATTATAACTTCACTAAAAAAAGCGTAACATTAAAAATGGACAGTTTTCCAGAATGGATAATTAACATAAATTTATGGGTTAATTTCTTTCAATACATGACATGGATCATATATTGTATGATAAATTTACCACATATTTTTAGAATATATAATTAACGTAATTTAATCTAACACATTTTTTAGAGTGTATTTATTATGGCACTCTATTAAATGCCAACCGTCTTAAAGTGAAAATTGCATATTTTCACTAAAGAGGCTTCGTTGACGATCATTGCGATTATGGAAAATGTCCTGTGACAAATATCCTTTAATGAAATTCACACTTCGCCATAGCTTATAAACTCGAAGTTTAGTAGCCGGAGTGTATAATATTTATAGCGGTTTCAAGTTTTCAACCCTGTGAACTTATTTCTCGGTTTATTTCATAGTCGATGCATACATTTTAAGCACGGCAGAATGCATAGTGTTGATATAGTATACAGCGTGTTATATAATTAAATGGTAGTGAGATGTGTCGTTCCGTCTAAAAGTGAACAGTTTTTACAGAAATGATTGGTATTAGTATTTCCTAAGACTTAGCGAAAGAAGTATTCATCAAGCGTTTTGCTGGTTGTCTATAGTGTTTTTATGTAGGATGAACAGTTCATACTTTCATTACAATAACAGGGTTGGACAACAGGAATTTTAAATTATTTCTAATTTTTTGGTGAGTTTGTGTAATACATACCTATGCTGAATAAGATTATACCGGGTGTCCCACCAGGTTCTTGACAAGCTATATCTCCGTTATTTGAACAGATAGAATTTTTTGCAAAAAACAGCGTTAAATGGGAGCCGTTGAAGTATTTATTCACGTATCCAAAACTACCCCTTGCTTACCCACCCCCTTAAAACCACCCCCAATTTTTTTTTTCAAATAGCATTCTCCCATTTTTATCAAAGCATATGAAAGTACATTTCATTCTGAATTCAACCATGTATTATAAGTGGTATCTTATCATTTAAGGGGCTCCAAATAACAATTATTATTTATTAATAATAGGGTGGTATTTAGAACAAAGTTGCAGGTGGTTACAGGAGAGTGGGTTATTAAGGGTGGGTTTTGGATATATTATTCAGTTCTCTTTTAGATATAATCTAACTTGATTTTGGAAAAAAAAATGATGAAAAATATTGCTTGTGATCTGATGGGGTTGTAATTTGGAGACCCTTAAAAATATAAGATATCACTTATAATACATGGTTGAATTTAGAATAAAATGTGCTTTCATATTCTTTAGTAAAAATAGGAGAGTGCTATTTAAAAAACAAAAGTTGGGGGTGGTTCCAAGAGGGTGGGTAAGTAAGGGGTAGTTTTGCATATGTCACCAAATTCTACTTTGACTCGCATTTACTTTTGTTTTTTTCGATTTTTTTTTATCTTTTTAAACAACGGAGATATAGCCCATTTAAAACCTGATGGGACAATATTATTAATAAATAATAGTTGTTATTTGGTGCCCCTTTAAGAAATAAGATAATACTTATAATACATGGTTAAATTAAGAATAATATTTATTTTCATAGTCTTTGATTAAAATGGGGGGGTGCTATTTGAAAAACAGAAGTTGGGGGTGGTTTTAAGGGGGTGGCCAAGCAAGGGGTGGTTTTAAACACGTCAATAAAAACTTCAATGGCTCCCATTCTATCTTTTAAAATAACGGAGATATAGCTTGTCAAGAACCTGGTGGGACACCCGGTATGTCTTTATACAGACATATCTTATTCGGCATAGGTATGTATTAAAGAAACTCACGATAAATTAGAAACAGTTTAAAATTGCTGTTGTCCGACCCTGTTATTGTATTGAAAGTATCAACTCAGAAGATAAAGCAAAAACCTCTACCTTAGAGCAAAAGTAAAACATTGTACAAAATTCAAATAAGTCAATTATAAAAAATAATTATTTAATATATTTTGATATTTTTATTTTTGATTTAAATATACTTATTATATTATAAGAATATTATATTAAGCATGCTAGCATACTGTTTACAAACCTAGCATGCATACTGTATTTTTAATTTCGTATAATTTTATAGGTTAATTAATTCCATGTCTTGCATTAAATAAGTTTTAGACACCCTGTATAATAGAAAAAATTATTTCAAAGAGATTACAGCATGCAGTGGTCCATATATAAATCCAGTTTGCCATGACATTGTGGCACGACAGGAAGGTGTATCTTTATCAAATTTTGAATACAAATTATGCAACACCCTAAATGTAAAAAATGAGTTTAGAAAGACGATTGTTTTTGTTTGGTGGATTAACAAATAATTTAATATTGTGTGTAAAGACCAGTGAAAATGGGACAAGATTGGTGTGTAAGAAAAAAGAGGAAAAGAACCGGCTCTAGCTGTTGCCCGTTTGGACCCACTTTCAGAGTACACCCTTCACGGTAATTATTTAATTAAGAATTATAAGTTTTTATTTAATGGACGAGTTCAACGTCGACCATATTTAAAAATTCAACATTTTAAAAGGGAACACTATTGGCAAGCGGACTCCGTGCACTATACAGGGTGATCAATAACTGGAATGCCAAAATTAAGGAGGTGATTCTGCATCCAAAAATATCAACAAGAAGTTCCTATAAAGGTTGTCCGAAAATGAGACCTAAGGGAGCTACGGCTCTTTAAAGTTGTAAAAAAATAAGGTTTTTAATTAATAACTCTGGTACCCTTTAAGCTAGAGCGATGAGCTTTTGCATGTATACTAGTAATAATAAGGGCAATAAGTTTATGTCAATTTATTTTTTTTAAATTTATCCAAAGGCGTTCCTAGACGGAAAAATGTATTAGCCTCTACACATTTTTGCGCCATACTTTTTGATGTGTACTAGTACACTTTAGTATACTTTTTTTGGATTTTTTGTAAAAAATATGGATTCTTTGAGTAAAAATACATAAAAAATGTCATATAGTGTAACACTGTAGGAACAACCGTTTTCAAAAAAAAATGCAATTAAGAGGAAGTAACATTTTGTGCCACCAAAAACGTTACTTTTTAAAAGGCTATTACTCCTTTAATATTAAATTTAGGTGTTTTGATGAAGCATACTTTTCTGCTCAGTTTTAAATGAAGAATCACACTGTAGCATTAAAAATTTATTTCCGGACCAACATTTATAAAACTTTGTTTGATATTTTTGGATGTAGAATCGCCTCTTAAATTTTGGCATGGCATTTACTGATCACCCTGAATAATTCTATCAATCGCCGTAATTGTAAATGTTACTGGTACCCTACTGCTAATATTTTAACGCGCAGTCATATGTAGGTTTGTGACGAATAATAGATTTTTATGGTACTGGAAGTAGTGTCATCTCAGAAATTTTTTGTTAACTTTTAAATTCTTTATAAAGAACCCGCACACGGAGAAAAAACTTTTTTCTACGACTGCTTTAGAATGTAAGCAAATACACACACTTTTCAAACAGAGAATTAATCCATTCTAGCTCTAGATACGGTATGAATATTCCGTATCAAGTGTTAGAACGAGCACATGTAGTGCCATCTCTTGTTTATAAAAGTAAAGAAAACTGTACCAAAATTAGCAAAAATATATTTATTTTACCATGAAATATTGAATAATTTAATGCAATTTAAAGTTTTGCGTTAAAATGACATAAAGTTTATTAGTTTTTCTTAATATTTGACTAGTTTCTTATCAATTTAGTTTAAAAAATTAAAACTGCTCCATCTATTGTTAAATATTTAAACCTGATATCTATCACAACAATCTGACATAACCTTCAATTTTTGCATTATAATTTTTAAATATGTGCTAAAATTAAATAAAAATCTTGTTTAAGTACTGATTTGATAAAATTAAAATAACATTAATTGCTTTATTTAAAAATATGTGTTTTGTTGCATTTACAATGTCGAGTCACAAAAAACATTGTTTTTAACCTTGTCCGCAGTTTAAAGCCAACAGTGTTTCATATTTGCACTCGAAGAAAAAGTATAGTCTACAACACGTATGGAATAGTCATTTCGCGCTCGCGGGACAGTCATACTCGCCTGCCGGCTCGTATGACAAACTTTCCGCTCGCGCAAATATTGTCTATTCCATACTAGTTATAGAATATACTAATTGATGATCGGCTTAAAAAGTTATTTAAGTTCAGTATTCCGTCGGAACTGCGGAAAGGTACTCGTGTGAGTAATAGCAGCGAACGTGTTTAATCATACGAATTTTATAATATAATCTTAATAATATATTATAAGTATACCTCCTAATTTTACACCCATTATTTACAGTGTATATACATTTGGTTAAAATTAAAAATTATTCTTTTTCTGTGTGTAATCCATATTTTATAAAAATATTTTGCGACTTTAGGCACCCTATAAGCAAGTATTAACATCAGATATTCTGATTGAGAATGTAGAGCAGACGGCTTTTTTTATAAAAGCCTCGCTGGCTTTGATAAAAAAATATACGTTCAAGAACAACTTTGGAAGCTTGCTTCGTCTACAGCCTACCCTACCAGCCTTAATAATATTATTGTGACACGTATATATATTTTTTTACTGATAACTTTAAAATTTATTCGAAATTTTATCATTATTGACTAATTTTAATTTGAGAAATTCTCTATCAAGGTCTATAATAGTTATTAACTTAATAATAGGGTATTTTTTCTACTATCTACCTAATTAAGTGCTAGCTTATCCGTAGGTGTCAAAAATTGCTCTTCTTTAACTTTTGAACGGTTTAAGATATCAACTTAAAATTTAATAAATTACGCAGCTGCGTAATCATGGCGGCACCTAAAAGAACTTCATCCCAATTATTTTGGATCCTGCCGATTTCGACAGAGGAAGTTAAAAATATTGAACTTTGTGGCTGCCGCTGGCTTGTTGAGGTTATGTTTTTATAGCAAATTTGATTGAGGAGAATAATGGTGCACCCCGCAGTCGCCGATTCAAACTCTGGGCGCCGGACTTTACAGCGAAAAAACAAACGCCAAAACCATTACCGCGCAGTCCATTACCGCGATCGTCATTACCACGACAAGCCATTACCGCGCATGTTCTTTACCGTGAAGGCCATTACCGCGCAGTTTATTAAAGCGATCGGTCTTTACCGCCTATGACTTTTACAGCGAAAATCGTTATACATTATTTTTATTTTATGTAAGAGTATTTCTGTGGGATTGATGGCAGTTTTGTTTGGTTAGTTTTGGTTTAGATTTTTATTGATAAAGTGTTAAAGTGTACCCATATATCTGTGTTTGGGTTTTTTATTTGTGTTTTTTTTTTAATTTATATCGACTGATTTATATAAATCGCTGATTAATAATCAGTTTAGTACGAATCGTCATGTCGATCGAAATAATGAAAAGTGCTAGGGGCAAAGACTTCGCTGTATATAAACATTTCATATACAGGAAAAAAAAGACTGTTAAAAATTAAAAAAAAAAATGTAAGTGCGTAAATTACGACGTGCTTTGTTGTAAGGGGCGTTTGCATACTTCGGACGGAAATGTTTTAAAGGAAACTAATAATGGCCACAACCCTGACCCAGCAGCTATATCATTTTATTTAATCTTTTTTTTTTTCAAAAAAAAATTAAAATAATTATGCGCGGTAATGGTTTTCGCGGTAAAATCCATGCGTGGTATTGACCACTTTGCTGTTATTTTCTTCGCGGTAATGGCTTTCGCGGTAAAGTCTATGCGCGGTAAAGTCCATGCGCGGTAAGGACCATGCGCGGTAACGGTTTCGCAGTAATGGACTGCGCTGTAAAGTCCCCCACCCATTCAAACGGCTTGTATAGCACAAGATGACATTACAAAAGTCATAGGTCTACCAAATATTTCCGTAAAATTATGTCAGCTTTTTATTCATTTGACGAAAATACGCTCTTTTCACCTAATACATCGTCATTTAAAGCGATTACTTTTTAAATGCCATTTTGGGCCATTATTCGATTTAAATAGAAAGTCCATTTAAAAATTCAATTTTTACCTTTGTTCAATTTTTTGCCATGCAATTCATTGCTGTGTTAGCGCAATTATAAAGGTTTTATGCTGCGTTCTGGTTTTTCGTGTGACGTCAATATTCTTTTCTACGTCATTGAAAAACTACTTTAGAGTATATAGTTGCTTATATTTTATGGCTGACCTATCTCAATGCAATGTTGTCAAATCAACCTTTTTAAACAGCTAATGATGTCCACTACTACAGTAGCTGTCCTATAGACACCCTTAAGCTACTCTGCCTTGTGCGGTGGCAAAACATTGTATTTAGGGCCCTTATTTATGAACTCAAGTTTAAAAAACCTTGGTCAGACTGTCTGCAAACAAATATTCTTAGCAGACTGCAACTAATTTTAGGCTAAAACTCTATAGTCTTTTAATTTTAAAAGAGAAAGAAACAGATCTTTTTCTACGACCAATATTAAAAGACCTTATTAAAGGTTAACCAATTAGCGCCCAGAATTGATTGATTTGATTGGAAAGTAGGTTTACAGACTTGATTTAAATAGTTGAGTCTGAAAATTGTTGCTTACAAATACCCATTATTGACAGATCTTTGAAAAACGCAAAACTCTAAAGACAATGTTTTTAATATTTAATACCAAATTAATATTAATTACACAGTCACACAAAAAGAAAAAAGGCGCTGAATCCGAATTTGTAGTCAAAATAGCACCTCATCTGATTAGTTTTGGAGATAACCTTAAAAAACTTACTTTCGAGTAAATTAAAGGAAAGTTTTTCGAATATGACAAGTGACTTTTTTGAGAAAATGGGAATAGGTTGTACTAAGCCTAAAAGAAACCTATTCCCATACCTAACAAAATTTCGTCAACAATGTCAATTCATCCCAAAATTAAGTTTTAATTTATTTTAATACGTCCACTGTCCAGTGACCCATATATGGGTCATGCCATAGGTTTTCTGTAAGTCCTGTGAGGCATGTGTAGTTCAAGTTTTCATATAAATTTGAACCACAGAGGCATATGTGGTTCAAATTTACATAATATGTAAGTATATTATACTTCACACTTATTTTTAAGAAAAATTGAGGCACTAGATGGCGCTTTTTAAATTAAATTAAATTATACTCGACGCATTATCTATCTGAGTAACAAATTGGATCAAGGAAGCTATGATTAGTGGTTTAAAAATGACTTTTCGTAATATTTTTGTAGCCCATTGTGCTTTTGATAATTTTTAACATTTAGGTTAAATTGACTGTCATTTTACGTCTTACAAATAATAACAAAATCTGTTTAAAAAGTAAAACATTGTTGAAAATTATAATAAAAGTAAGTTTTTATTCATAAAGTGCTACTATAAACTTAAATTTAACATTACCTGAATAAAATTACGGACCAGTATTATTTTAACCAAAAAATTCTCTGTTATAGTGTTTACCTCAAAAATTTATAGAGCACTGCATTATATTACTCCATTTAAACAAAATGTTTATAGATTGATGCTTTAGTTTTCTTTTTATGCACTTTTCTTGTTATTTCTTCTTGCTAAAGCAAATTATTTGGATTTTTTTATAAATGTCAAAATAATGTCTTGATTGACAATAAATTTTAAACAAGATTAAAATCTTACATAAGGAACTAAATATATTCTGCCAACCAAATAACAAGAAACAAATGACCATCAACTCAGATAGATAATGCGCGGAGTTTATTTATTAATTTTAGTAATAATGTTAGTGGTAATTATAACGATTCGACAAATCAACCTTTATTATTAATAACTTTAATCCAATAATTTTCGACAAAGCCTAAACTTGATTAAAAGTTACTAGCACGAGAAAATAATTTTCCCTAAAAAATTAAACCATATAAAATGGAAAAAATGTAGGAATATTGTGAAGTGGGTTAGTCCCAATTTGAAGGATTTTATTTACGCTTGGCATCACCGCTTTAATGAGTAAAATGTTAGCAAGTATAAAACAAAAACTGCGATGTGAAAGTGTTATACTGGGAAGAAAAACTAATATGTTTTTCTAACATGTAATAACTCCATTTTTAACATTAAGTTAAGATTGGCATTTTATTGGCAGCAGTATTATTATACTTCGTACATATTCAGAGCATATTTACTTTGGACCTTGAAAATAAAATAATATTTTGTGTCATATACAATTTTAAACAACTTTTAAAAATGTCCGGACGGTCAGACGGACGGAAAGTCACGTTTTTTGTCTGCCCGAAAAAGAAAGTAAAAAATCCGATCGACTGCAAATTTTCAGGAAAAATTAATCTTGGCAAAGCCTATTAAAATTGAAAAGAATTCCATAAAAATTAATAAGTTATGGGGGGCTAAATTAAAAAAATATACAGGGTGATCCATAACTGGCATGCCAAAATTTAAGAGGTGATTCTAGATCCAAAAATATAAAAAAAGTTCCTATAAAGGTTGGTCCGGAAATGAGCCCTAAGGGATCTAGGGCCCTTTAAAATTGTAATAAAAATAAGGTTTTTAATTAATAACTCGGGTACCGTTTAAGCTAGAGCGGCGAGCTTTTGCATGTATACTAGTATTAATAAGGGCAATAAGTTTATGTTAATTTATTTTTTTAATTTATCCAGAGGCGTGCCCAGACGGACAAAATATATGAGGCTTAAAACATTTTTGCCCCAAACTTTTCTATGTGTATGTTTTTTGGATTTGTTGTAAAAAATATAGATTTCTAGAGTAAAAATACATATAAAATATCATATAGTGTAACACTGTAGGAGCAACCGTTATCAAAAAAAAATGCAATTAAGATGAAGTAACATTTTGTGCCACCAAAAACGTTACTTTTTAAAAGGCTATTACTCCTTTAATATTAAATTTAGGTGTTTTGGTGTATAATACTTTTTTGCTCAGTTTTAAATGAAGAATCACCCTGCAGCATTAAAATTTTATTGGTGCTTTTTTTTGTTCCCCATTCAATACGTCATCTTCGAAGGGCCGTAGCTCCCTTAGGGCTCATTTCCGGACCAACCTTTATAGAAACTTTTTTTCATATTTTTGGATGTAGAATCACCTCTTAAATTTCGGTACGCGAGTTCTGGAACAGGCTGTATAACAGAAAAACATCGATCAACTTATTTTTTTCAGGAACAGTTTAGTACATTTATGAAAGACCAGTCGTACTAAATAAAAAAAAAAAAACAAAAAAAAATGTGATTAATCAGTTTTTTGTAAAAAAAAATATTTTAAATTAATCGTAAAAAAATTCACACCAACAAAGCAAAAAGATTTCGGAATCTAAACTTTTTAAAATTAAAAATATATATTTAAAAACAAAACAAGTAATAAAAAGCACAACTTAAAATACTGCTGCCAACAAAATAATACTTTCCCCTATAGGCCTAGATTCATTAAAATCAAAAACAAAAACAAAAAAAAAATAAAAAAAAATTAAAAAAAAATTTCAAAAAATTTTTCGTTTTTTAAAAAAAGGTTTTTTTTTCGTAAAACAAAAAATAGATTGGAAAAAATATGTTTTTGAAAATAAAAGTTTTTACCCCATTTTACCCCCTTACCCGAACCCTATTTTAACGAAAAACAATTCCAGCCTAGAACTTTAGTTAATCAACCTGTGGTCCAAATTTAAAGTCTTTAACCCAAAGCGTTCTTGAGTTATTTTTTTCGATTTTTTTTACTAACGCAAGACTTTCCTTGAGGAAAGTAAAATTAAATAATATTATAAATCCCAATCCCGATAGAGTTTTTGCTAACCTAAAACTTTGTTTTTAAACTGACCAGTGCTGTTGTTTATACTAAGAACATTTCTTTACTAGATAGATAGATAGACATTTATTGTTTCCGAAATTTTTACAATTTCATAACAAGAGCGTTTTATTTCACTAGTAACGAAAAAATTACTCTTCCCCACTGTTCCACCATAAAACTATAACGTGCCTTGATATTGCGTCTACTTTAATATTGAGTGAAAACTAAACATTTCTTTATGCTTTAGCGCTTAAAGAAAATTTCTATATTTTTTGACCCAATTTAATGGGCACGAGGGAATGAATGTTGAATCCACCTAAGGGCCTGTTTACTCTACAAGCTCTTGTTAACAGTCAAATAACATAAAACTGAAAAAAATAATAATGGGTAAGCGCATATAATACAAAGAAAATTCATTTCTAGGGCTTGTTTGTTGTTCACCGCAGAAAATAATACCAAAGAAAAATTATATTTGGAGGGAAAACGTTGAGAACATGACTGTATCTTACAAATATAAATAATCAGTAGTAATGTCATAAGTGCATGTTGAATTATCGATAATTTTTTTACTGTAATAAAGATATATTTAGCTTAAGCAAAATATTTTTTTATATACAGACAAAAAAAATTATTTATAATTCAAAATGCACGAATGTTATTTTAAAAGACTATTTCACGAACAAAATAAGGAAGTATATTATTTTACAATGTTTTATGTTGTTTCATATTTAAATTAAAAATTTAACAACTAAACAACAATATTACTTTACAGCTATAATTAAAAATTTAAATCTCAAATTTGCCGCGCTTTTTAAATCCACGATGTTCACTTGTTCGCGAATTTTGCCAAGTCTAAACTTAGCTCGAGGGATATTTTATGCTTGAGATTATTCCAATAAAATAGTTTTTATCATATATTTTAGCATTTAAATAAAGATCATTGCTGTTTTTGTTTAAAAAGTTTAGTTTTCAACTGATAAGAAATAAAATAACAGGTGTTTTTAGCCGTAAAAAACAATTTCCTATCAGTTTCCAATAAACTTTGGCAACGCTATACTGGTACCAGCGCAGTCATTTGATGTTTTGATTTCCGTAATTCTTTACTGCAAATATATTTTTAATAATTAAGTGTTTAAATTAGTTTTTAGTGGCCTGTTTTTAATACCAAGATTCAATTAAGAATTAAAATTTATGAATATCAGTGATTTAAAGCTTTTAAGATGGAAAGTGCATAAAATATAATATATTATCTGAAATTAATTAGGGTTTATACCTAGGATGTTTTGGTAATAAAAATAAATCAACTAAAGGTAAGCTTCACAAATTAAAAACACATTTTGCAAAAATATAACATTTATTAAGATGTCAGTAACTGTCAGTATCTTGTTTCCATAGTTACCAAGTGATAATTGCATTGTGCAAAAATTATCAGATTCATTTTGATCTGATTGGTCATGAAACTAAAAATGCAAGGTTTTGATTGGCCTATATATTATTTGTGAAATAGTCATTATGAAAAAAAAATTATATTGCCATAATAAATCACATGTTCAAGGTGATTCAAAATGTGTAAGACTAAATTTCAAGGGTGATGCCTCCCTACACTGAGAAAATAATCGATCCTATTTTTACTTTTCTTTGTAGGTATTATTCTTAATCAATATTTTGGTATTATTTACCGATTGTTATTTTACTGAATACTGTAAAAAAGTCCAAACTATATAAATAACGCAACTTAACAACAACTTAAAGTATTCCATACTATAACTGTAATATACTTTACCAAATGTTACAGTAATTTTTACTACAACATGCTAGTATTAATACACATATGTTGCAGGGGGTTCTAAATATACCTTTTCTCTTGCCCTAGCCTCAGTTCAGAGGTACCAGTTATATTGCGACGGCTATACATATAGTTATGTCGTAGTTATATATTTTAATCCAGGAATTACCCATATACCTTTAAAGTTGCCGAGCTATTTCTGACAAATAATTACTTGTGAAAATTTAAAATTTGTAGTACTTACGTTTAAAAATAATCTTTTTAATACACAAACATCTACTACTTGAAGGAGACGCATTAATTTAAAACTGCATCTCTCGAGGCATCTCTAGAGCTCTATTTTACTTTAATCAACATAAATAGAGCTCTCTTTTACTTTAATCAACTCAAATAAAACAATGACAATTTAATATTATCCGTGCTTAAATTAAAGTTAAAAAGTTTTAACTTTGATACAATGCTTCATATCGATGGCTTCATATCGATGGCTAGATTAAATTAAGTTGTATCTGCATTTTCACGAAATGGATTTAGGTAAAGGTTTACTGTCTTAAGATTACGCAACAGGTGAAAAGCTCCATTTTTTAAATGTGAAGAATAGTTATTTATGGTACTAGTGGGTAAAGTAAGATATTGCCCATGAGAAAATTAACCTGGGAAGCGTCAGCCAAGCAGGTTAGTTTTCGGTTTACCCATGAGTGTCATACAAGGTTTTATCCAATAAATGGCTTAGGAATTCATATTTTTATTAAAAATTTTAATGACATTTACAAGAAAATAATTTGACAAGTGACAGTTGAGTGGGTAAAATAAATAATTATCCACTCAATGAAGTAAAAGCCACGCGGGGGTTATTATTGAGTTTATCTATTTAAAATAAAGCTGGTAATTTTCTTATTATCTGTATGTATTGAATAAAAATATTTAAGCACTTATAAAAACTTTGCTATCGATATTACTTGTGCCTATCTCCAAAAGTTCTAGACAGCTCAAAAATGCTTAGTAGATTTTTTGTAAAGAAGTATTTGACCTTTTTCTTTGGTTGATTTTTGTATACTATGTTACTGATAATTTTTAGGCCCTTTGCCTATTTTATTTCACTCAAATGCACTATCTGTTCCAGGGTGCATTGTTTACGTCTTTGAAACCATTAATTTAATTTGTAAGTAGTAGTAAAGTTAGGAAATTTTGAGAGGTGATGACCTTTTTTGTTAGTTTTGGTTCGGCAAAAAAATTTCATCAAAATTGTTCGATGCAAAAAAAAATTCACTTGTAGAAACTGTCACGGACAAAGCTTTTTTTTGTGGTGAGGACCTTTTTTTATCAAAATTTTTCGGAGGAGTGGGGGTTTACAACGCTAGAAAGCAGTAACTCCATTTGTCGTCTAGCGACGTTTTGACGTCAACTCTGATGTAATATTTTGAAAGCGCTGCTATGCGACAAATGGAGTTACTGCTTTCTAGCGTAGTCGGGCAGCGGTAGGTTTTTCGTATTTTTCAAAAATACTGGGTTGCAGTTGAATATTTCCTGAAAAAAGTTGTAAAATTCCTTTCCATTTAGTTGGAAAATTTTTGCTTTCAAAATCCAATTACCAGAGTTGCATCGATATGTTAATCTAAGGTACATTGTTTACATTTCTGACACTGTTAATTTAGGCTGAACATACCCCGAAGTATCTTATTGTATTAATTTACCAGAAATCAATCAGGCCACAAGGGCAATGTTGTTCATTCGCGTGAGTCAACAGATTAATTAATTAAATTCTATTAATTTCAAGCATTTCGATGTTTCACAATAATTAATACTCGCGGTGCGCTGGAACCTGGTAGTTTTTCAATATTCTGATGACCCATTTTTTCAGCTAAAATGGTAGTAGTAATGGTGGGAAGACCTAAGCCTAACAAGTAGGCAGAAATTGCTCTTTTTGCCAGGCTAGTGATTCCTTACATTAATACTAATGGGCTTGCTGCCAAGAAGAACCTGCCGGACCTTCTGATAAAGGTCCCCAGTGCTGGACAAGGTGCCATAAACTGGAAAGATGTCTCTCTTTACCACTTCGGCATCTGGAGCAAATTTGGTAATTTACTTTTCTAATAAGTTAGCAACCTAGCAACCAGTTGGACTGTTTTATTCGGTCTGACTAAGAATTCTTTAGTCTACCTAGAGCTACTGCTATAGTCAACCAATTGTCTCTCATTGTACCTTCAGCAAACACTGCAGTGGCTAGGATAGAAAAACCTACATTCAGAAAACCTCGTTCTAGTTTTAATACTGAATCTTATTTGTAAAAACATGTTTTTTATTTATATCGCGACATTTGGTATTTAATATTGTCATATTAACACAATACAGTGTAACCCCAAGCAACATGTGTTTAATACTAGCATACTGGTAAAGTATATCACAGTTATAGTATACCATAATATGGTATATTTATTATATGGTATATTTTAAGTTAATTAGTTAATTAGTTAGTTAATTTGTGTTATTGATCTAGTTTAAAGTCTGTTGCAGTATTCAGTATACTTACGAAGTGCCTACAGCTTCTTGGTAATATCAGGCGGTCTGCTTCTATCAATTAGGGGTTATTAACGGCTATTTCTTTTCTAGTTACAATATACCAAGCAAACATTACACTAGGCAACAAATCTCAACTTTTTTTTTGCCCCGATCGGAAAGTAAATTTTTCTTACTAATTCGAGGGCGTAGAATCCAAATCTGAAAAAGAAGAAAAATTTCAGCACCTAAAATTTTTGAGATATAAGTTCAGGTAATAATGACGTTTTTTTTTTCAAAATCTTTAAAAAAAAGAGTAAAATTTTGAAAATTTTAGGGTATTTTAGATTTTAAGTAGCTCAACATGTACATGAAACAGGTCATAAAATCAATTTGTCTGAAACAAAACAAATATTAACAGAAAACAGAAAAATGCCAAGGAAGATACGGGAATCGATAGAAATCATCAAGCATCCTAACAATATCAATCGGGACACTGGTTACCACTTACCTGCAATATGGAAGTCTTTGATAGGAAAAAGGTCGTCACGGGTGAATAACCACAACTCGTCATAAATAGTGACACAAGTTGATTCGAAACTTAGTTTCAGATTAATCCCTGAAGATGTCTCTAGTAGTAAGAGACGAAACGTCGGAAAGTGAAAATCCATTAACACGGTCTAAACCCGAAAGTGAAAGTTGTTTATATTTTAGGGTATATTAAAAAAAATACGAGGAATTAAAAAATATATATGTCAAGGACCTACTGTCAGAGTAAGTACGCGAAAAAAAAAATAAAAAGCTTAAAATGAAAGTGCAGAGTTTACTTAATTTCTCATTTGTGGCAAAACTATCAAATTTGTTTAAAAATTTTATAGGACTTAATTTGTAGATTATAAAATTTTCTACAAAAATATTTATACAAATATTTTTTTTTTTGCTTAGTTTGTTCGTAAAAGGTAAGTAAATGAAAAAGAAATAAAATTAAAGCACTCAGTGTAAACTTTTTTCCCGACCCCAAAGAATATATTTTTCTTATCAATTTAAAGGCCCAGAATCCGAATTTGATCTTAAAAAAATCCAGCACGTATTATTTTTGAAATTTTAGTATAGGCAATTATGCCAATTTAAAAATAATTTATAAAACAAAATAGTGTGTATTTTTTTTTTCTCACATTATCCATTTTTTTTTTTTTTCATTTTTTTTTTCGTAATATCCCTATTTATTCTACATAGGAATTTAAATATTCTATAGTCTAAGTTGGGTATTTTTTAACTAATATTGAGTCGCCGAATCTAAATTTGTCCTTGAAATATTTTTATCTCCCATGATTTTAGAACAAAAGAGGGCTAAAATAATGAATTTTACCACTTTTATCTCATTGCTCTCAGAAACCTTAGGTAATAGAAATATTCTGAGGCCAGATGCGGCCTCAGCGACCCAAAATTAGTTAAAAAGTTTATCACTCCAATCAGGGAAAGAAACCGTGTTGCCTAGTGTTATTATTCAATTACTGTGCAAGGCATTTTTTTGCCAAGTAGCTTCCTAAAACCACTCCCAGGCAGTGCGTTCTCTTTTTGACTACAAGTGCCAAGACGAATATTTAAACGAATAATGTTTGCGTTTCAATAACTTCAAAATATTTGTGAAAATATGCGCCGTGTTATAGGGTATAGATATTTTCAGAAATATTTTTGCAGATATTGCAATGTACATTGTTTGTTAAAAATGTGTCCTGGCACTTGTCGAGTCCCCTGTGTGAGAACAGAACGCATCGTCATCGTCAAATTATGACGAAATTTCTAGTCGAAGGCAAGTTCTTATATTTTGTGTAATCCTCAGGCAATTACATTTTACGTTTTGGACTTTTTAAGTGTACTATTTAACCGAAATCTGGACCTTTTTTTGTGTGTCTGTGTAATTATCGTACTTACTCAAAATCTGAGCATAATTTGGATTGTCATTTTGATCTTACACCCCATTTAACACCACCGTGAGAATTTTGATGTTTCAAATAATACTTCGTACGATACCGAATGTTAAAGGCTTACAGGATGCACTTTAATTTAAATTTTATGGACCGGAAAATACATTACATGTTTGTTTAACCTCGTACTATTCTACTTAATTAAGCATCCCCTAAGTCCAGGACTTGTGTGGGCTAGTAATAGAGGGAACCACCGACTTTCGAACCAGTTTCTAGGGAGTGCTATGCATACGCGCTAGCCACTACGCTATGCCTATAAGTGTGACTATTTCACAAATAATATATAGGCCAATCAAAACCTTGCATTTTTAGTTTCTTGACCAATCAGATCAAAATGGATCTGACAATTTTTGCACAATGCAATTATCAGTTGGTTACTATGGAAACAAGAAACTGACAGTTACTGACATCTTAATAAATGTTATATTTTTGCAAAATGTGTTTTTAATTTGTGTAGCTTACCTTTAGTTGATTTATTTTTATTGATAAGCAATATAAATGCTTATTTTATTACCAAAACATTCTAGGTATAAACCCTAATTAATTTTAGATAATATATTATATTTTATGCACTTTCCATCTTAAAAGCTTTAAATCACTGATATTCATAAATTTTAATTTACTTAATTGAATCTTGGTATTAAAAACAGGCCACTAAAAACTAATTTAAACACTTATTTATTAAAAATATATTTGCAGTAAAGAATTACGGAAATTAAAACATAAAATGACTGCGTTGCCAAAGTTTATTAGAAACCGATAGAAAATTGTTTTTTTTTTTACGGGTGGAAACACCCGTTATTTTATTTCTTTTCAGTTGAAAACTAAACTTTTTAAACAAAAACAGTAATAATCTTTATTTAAATGCTAATATATGTGATAACATCTATTTTATTGGAATAATCTCAAGCATAAAATATCCCTCGAGCAAAGTTTAGACTTGGCAACATTCGCGAACAAGTGAACATCGTGGATTTAAAAAGCGCGGCAAATTTGAAATTTATATTTTTAATTATAGTTGTAAAGTAATATTGTTGTTTAGTTCTTAAATTTTAAATTTAAATATGAAACAACATAAAACATTGTAAAATTATATACTCCCTTTTTTTGTTTGTGAAATAGTCTTTCAAAATACCATTCGTGCATGTTGAAATATACACAATTTTTTTACTGTATATAAAAAAATTATCGATAATTCAACATGCACTGAAAATTAAATCAATTATAATGCCACGTCAAAAACTAAAAGTGCACGTATAAATTTAATAACTGCATCCATTCGTGATAGCTATTTAATTATAGGTTAGTTAATTGGTTCTCTAACTTTGGGAACTTTTTGAGCCAAATTTAGATGCTGAATCGATAGATTTTATTGACTGTGATTTGTTAGCTTTACACATGATTTCGTAGTATTGAGGACCACAGGGAAAAAACGAGTATTGCCATGCCAATCGTGCATGAAAAAAAAGTTTGTTCGTGAGGAAATGAGCAAGTTTGAGACGACATGCCGCGGCAGTGCACTACCATTTGTACTTCGCCTCATACCATGTAATGACATTTATTATTATTATTATTTTCAGGAAATAAAAGATTAATTAGTTGTAGAAAATTTGCAAAAAAAAGCCCAATTCACATACAAAATAAAAAGGTGGAATTTTACTTTAAAAAAATGATGTAAAGCCGACTTTTCTTTACTCAGTGTATGCGCCTTCACCAAAATTTCAAATTTTTTTTTACAATTTTGGCGAAGGCGCAGCAACACTTGCTATCTTGTCGGCCCAGTATTGTTTTGTCGTATCTCCATTTTCGGACATTTTGAGATTTTTACTGATTTTTTTATCTACAATTAAGTACTTTTTTCTATTTTGCGACTCTTATAAGCTCATAATCACATCCATTTTGTGTGTTCTTATAGGCCCATACCTCTTTTTTTTCTGTTGGGTTGGCAACATACAAAAGCCTATCTCTTGACGTTTTGCGTGCAAATGTCAATGTCTATTTTTAGTTTAAGTTTAAGTTTAATTTTTTACAAAATTTTGTGTTTGGGTTATTTTTTACCGTTTAAAAATTGTGGACTGGTTAATTGCAGTGAAAAAAGAAGAGATGACTGTAAAATATATCAAAATATCATTTGTTCTTAGAATTTTAAACATAGTGTAAACTGTAATGCGAACCAAAAACAAAAATCCCTAAATCAGTCATCAATTTAAATGTAAGTTTTTCAAATTTTAGAGCAAAATAGATAAAATTGTATAACTCGTTTCATAACACGTTTTTAGCGCACGAGTACAAGTTTATACTATAATGTCCAACAAACATTTATTAATATAAGCTTTACTTTCTGAAATAAATTCTCCAAAAAATATTTTAAAATTTCAATATTGTTTTCTCGTATCTCCATTTTTGTATTTTTTAAATTTGTTATTAATTAAAATTAAATAAAAATAAAATGCACATATCCAAATAAATAGCATTTAATCGAAATTATTGTCTGTCTGTAAGATCCAAACCAAATAAAAAAATAGTTACAACTTTTTATAAGGAATATTTTTATAATAGTATATTATAGTACTAGTTTCATAACATACGTTTTTAGCGCACGAGTACAAGATTAGAAAACGAGCCGCTTGCGGCGAGTTTTATAAAGTACTAGTGCTATAGAAACGTGTTATGAAATGAGTGCTTTATACAATTTTTTCTATTTTGCTCTAAAATTTAAAAAACTTACATTTAAATTGATGACTGATTTAGGGATTTTTGTTTTGGGTTGGCATTACAGTTTACACTATGTTTAAAATTCTAAGAACAAATTTTATTTTGATATATTTTACAGTCATCTCTTCTTTTTTCACTGCAGTTGACCAGTCCACAATTTTAACACGGTAAAAAATAACCCAAACACAAAATTTTGTAAAAAATTAAATTTTAAATCGACATTGACATTTGCACACAAAACGTCAAGAGATAGGCTTTTGTATGTTGCCAACCCAACAGAAAAAAAAGTAGAGACCTCTTATGGGCCTATAAGAACATGCAAAATGCGTGTGATTATGAGCTTATAAGAGTAGCAAAATATAAAATAGTATATTAAAGTACTAATTTCATAAACCTGTTTTTAGCCCACGAGTTAAAGTTTACCAAACGAGCCGCTTTCGAAAATTGCAAACCAACCGAAAACAAAAATCTCTAAATGACCGATTTAGAGATTTTTGTTTTGGGTTGGCATTAGAATTTTCGCAATAATTGAAATTCAAAAAACAAACGATATTTTATCTTTTATAGTTAGTTCTTCCCTTTTCAACGCAAGTAACCAAGCCACAATTTTAACAGAGTAAAAATTAACTTAAAAACTCAATTTCGTAAAAAACGAAACTTAAAGGCGATGTTGACATATGCACGGAAGACATCAAGCAATATACATTTGTCTGTTGCCAACCCAAAAGAAAAAAAATGTACTAACCTCTTATGGACCCATAAGAACACGCGAAATGCGTGTGATTATGAGCTTATAAGAGTCGCAAAATATAAAATAGTATATTAAAGTACTAATTTCATAAACCTGTTTTTAGCCCACGAGTAAAAGTTTAGCAAACGAGCCGCTTTCGAAAATTGCAAACCAACCGAAAATAAAAATCTCTAAATGACTGATTTAGAGATTTTTGTTTTGGGTTGGCATTAGAATTTTCGCAATAATTGAAATTCAAAAAACAAACGATATTTTATCTTTTATAGTTAGTTCTTCCCTTTTCACCGCAAGTAACCAAGCCACAATTTTAACAGAGTAAAAATTAACTTAAAAACTCAATTTCGTAAAAAACGAAACTTAAAGGCGATGTTGACATATGCACGGAAGACATCAAGCAATATACATTTGTCTGTTGCCAACCCAAAAGAAAAAAAAAGTACTAACCTCTTATGGACCCATAAGAACACGCGAAATGCATGTGATTATGAGCTTATAATAGTCGCAAAATAAAAAAAATAAATATCAATTTACTAGGAAGTATGCAAATTAAAAAAAATGCATAAAATACGCGTTTTAATTGGGAGACCTGTTCGTGCGAACAAATCTACTAGTACTAGTTCTTAATATACTATTTTAGCTTAATTTCTTAATATACTATTTCAAATTAATGTTTTAACTTTAAAATAATATTTTTATATTATATATTTTTTTGTTTTAAATTAAAATCATCTTTTCTTAAAATCCGTACCTACTGTAGAAAATGTATACAAAGCCAAGACATTACAAGATTACATTTTATAGTGGCTTAATATTAAATAAATTACAGTATAAAGAATTTACGTTTATGTAAAATAAAAACTCGAAGCCTATGTTTAGTCGCAATATTTTTAAAAGAAAATTTGTATACCTTGTCAGAAAAGGGCCACACTTGTCAGTTTAGTAGATTTACATTTGTAAATAAGAAAGCTCCCTGTACATATTGTATAAAATGTGATTTTTGCTTTCTTTATAAATATAATATTTTTCATAATCTGGAAATTCATCCATGTTTTGTTAAAAATAATGAGTAACTCCTTATAGTGAAGTTAAATGTTAACTAGGTTAAAATTTATTTTATTTTAGTCAAACTTCACGTTTGATAAAATTGTTTATTACTGCAGTTTCGTTAACTATTTACGTTAACATCATCAGATACTACTAAAATAACAAAAGCCGGAATAAGAAAAAATTATGAAAAAAGATTTCATTAAAAAACTTACCTAATATTATAAAAACATTTTAAAAAGTTAGAATTTACATTAAAATTAAAAAATTACACAATTTAAATACAATTTAAAACTTAAAAAATAGTAATAAACAAATTTAAAATGACCCTAATGACCTCTTAAATAAACAGATAACATTTACAAAAAATACCTTATTTAAGTTGTTCATTTGAATGTACGATCCCCGTTATGTGTACAAATTTCGGATACTTATCATAGGTGGCAGCATTGACAATAATTTCTGATATTTTTAAAACACTATCGGATATCTGTACATTCAACTGAAACGTTTTGAGTTTGTTGACAACATCGGATTTCGGAGCCTTCACTTAAGGTGGCAGCAAAAAAGTGATGTAATCTGATGCCCGCATCACGTCCACAACTCTTTTTTAGGTAATTAATTGTGTTTTTTGTCTGTAGGGCACTTACACTAGCTTGCTTCTAATAAACTCATTCCCATAATTTGTCTATTACCAGACCCCGGATATTTGGTATTGATTACGGGGGTCGCGCAAATGTTACTTATAAAAAAAAGTTTTTAAAGATTAATGGCACACTTTCTTAACCATCCCGTGATAGTTATTATTCATGGCGTAACTTGACGACTATGTTAAACAGGTGTCTCAATATTATGACACGGGGAAATAACTATACTTTTAGTATTAAAAAAGATTCTATATAAATATCAAAGGTAAAATAACAAAAAACTATATTATGTATATTTTTATGTTTTGTCTTTTTGAGGGCTCGCTTGGCAGCTTTACATCTTCCAATTTTCTATAAACCCTGAGGATTTTTAATTTTCATCGACGGAATGTTACAACTGGCTTACTAAATCAAAATAAAACATTCTTGCATACCATAATTATGGGATTTTGATGATAAGTGCTTTGAAACATTGCATTTTTAAGACAAACCTATATCTTTTTCGCACGTTCAACAATACGATTAAATTGCAGCTCGGGAATATTTTGAATCCAAGATTCTACGGTAGTGGGTTGAAGACACTCACAAGCCATTTTAAAGATTTCAAAACTTATTTATAATAAATTACAAATTTGTGTAATTATACTCAGTAAGTGTCACCCATGACAGAATGTTCATAAAAAAATAAACTTCCGCGCGCCCCTCGTAATCAATACCAAATATCCGGGTACTATTTATTACTATTTTTTAAGTTTTAAATTGTGTTTAAATTGTGTAATTTTTTAATTTTAATGTAAATTCTAACTTTTTAAAATGTTTTTATAATATTAGGTAAGGTTTTTAATGAAATCTTTTTTTATAATTTTTTCTTATTCCGCCTTTTGTTATGATGTTATGATGTTAACGTAAATAGTTAACGAAACTGCAGAAATAAACAATTTTATCACACGTGTAGTTTGACTAAAATAAAATAAATTTTAACCTAGTTATAATATGTTTGTTATTTTTAACCATCAATCCTGAAAATCCCTTGATTTTCAAAATCATAAATGTAAATGCCGAGATTGAAATTTACGTTCCAGATTGCAAACCCTAATCCATACCGACAATTGAACCCCGCTTCTGGTGGAGGTACACACTTTGTGTTGTTTCTCCATCCTTATTTCCTGCGGCAATTATCTCACTTTGCCTTTCAACGAGAGAGATGAAGACACAAAGATGCGAAAACGATCAAATTTTACGGAAATTCAATTTTCCACGCGTAGGGTCGCTCCCAGAAAGAAAGATTTAAAATTGTAAACTTCAATATTTAAGTAGATAGATTTTATATCATATTCAAAATATGATGGGACAGAAATATTAGTAAAGCAAAGACCTATATAAAAAAAATTAATTGAAATTAATTTTACCTATGATTGAAATTTTACTAGTAATAAAATTTGACATCTAATTAAAAATGTAAAAATATATAAGGAAGAAAATTTTAAATTAACTGTCATAAGCACAATTATTTTTTGGATCATTTTGGATAAATTGTATGCTTAAATTAATGGGGAGTCCCTAGCACAAGCCTAAAGCTTATTTGGGACTCCCCATGATTTTGTAATATATCTCCTAGTAAATAAATAAACAAATAAATAAATAAATAAATATCAGAATTTATTAAGGGGTTGTTCTGATTTTTGAGGCGAAAAATTGACAATTTTTAGATTTTTTTTTTAGAAAACCTGTATTATTTTTATGCACAAAACTTTTAACAGGGTATAAGGCAACTCTTAAAGTTTACAAAAAAAATATTATTTTTTTTTTGCCCTCATAAATAAATGAGCAGCACGCGCTGAAGTTAGACACCTCAAAAATAACATGGAAAACGGTTCCAGCGATAGCTCCAACCCAATTGGTCTGAAACACAAAAATCAAAAACAGACTCGTTAAAAATTACGTCAACAATAGTTAAAATTCCAACAACAAAAAATTCCACTCGTATTTAAGTGAAGAAAACAAAAAATGCCATTTTCCGCCCAAAAACGGGTAAAAAAGGGTGAATAAAAAATAAATAACAAGCTTTTAAAAAAAAAAATACACTAGCGAACTCGCCAACATAATTTTCTATAAATTTCCGAAAGATTTAAGTCAATATGTTAAATAGTTTTTTTTTCAATCGCTGGAACCGTTTTGAAAAATAGCATTTTGAGAAAAACGCGTTAAAAGTTTTTTTATATCTTAACTTTTGAATGAGTTGAGATATCGACTTCAAATTTGAAACACCTAAATAAGACACTTTAAACCATCTTTTGGCATATATTTGATATTTTTAGCTTAAAAAATGTGGACGGTATAGGCGGAATTTTTTTCAAATAGAAAGGGGGGTCGTGTCATACATCCTTTTAAAGCTTATAAAATTTTCTATTTTACCACATATTTTTTTATTTTTTTGAAATAATTTTTGGGGGTTTAAAATAGGGTTGAAAATGGAAATTTTCGTCAAAATTTCTTTAAAAAAATCTTACAATTTTTGAAAAATGCTTAGTTTTATAATTAAAATACGTAAATTATACTTTTAAGGTAATTTTAAACAATATAAATAAAATGTTGGAAAAAAAATCTTAAAAAATTGCACACAAAAAAAAATGAAAAATATAAACCTTAAAAAAAAAATTTTTTTGGTCAATTGATCAAATAGAGAATTTTAAAATGATCACACGACCCCTCTTTCCATTAAAAAATTTAGATCTTTTTATTTCAAAAATTAGAAAAGTCAAACATGAATTTATTGTGTCAAAATAAATTATCATTAATTATTTAATCAATTTACTTTTGAAGATTTAAATTGTTAAAAATGTTTTTCAAAAAATAGTCCTGCAAATATACCTCCAGATATTACGTATGAATATATACGTAAAATATAAAAGTGTATTTTGACTCTATAAATTAATTGTGTTTTTACCAAAATACAATAAACACATGTTTATTATATTTAACATTTATTATACATTTATATTTATTATTTTAACATTTTATTTTATTTTTAAGAAAATATTGTAATATTTCATTTTACATAACACCGGCACACAAAAAAAATTAAGTAGAATGTGCATTTGACCGGACCTACCTACGGGTACGTATTTTGGTCCGCTGAATTCGAATTCGAGGTCAGTTTTACCCCTACACCCTCGAAATTTCGAGAAAACTTCAAAAAACCGTAAAAATGATGAAAATTGGCAGTTTTAATGATAAAAAAATGTTTTGGAACTAAACTAAGCGTGATTTTCATGTATTTCGATCCGCTGAATATGAATCGAAACTTTATTGAGACCACGAGCCATTTTAAATGTGAAAAAATCACACAAAACTCTCGAAAATTCCGAAAAAATATAGTTTTCATGATAAAAAAACTTCTTCTGGTCCAATTCAAATAAAATTTTATATCTTTTGATGTCTTCAATTCGCATCTTAATTTTTTTAGTCGAATCACCCTCTAAAGCTGGAAAAATTCGAAAAAATTGTAAAAATGACCATTCATAACTGAAAAAAAATTGATTGAACATGATTTAATGCCTAAAATAAATACTAGATATATCAAATAACTTGAAATCTGTGAAAAACACAAGACATAATTTTGGAGGGTTTGTGTGATTTTTTTACATTTAAAACGGCTCGTGGTCTCAATAAAGTTTCGATTCATATTCAGCGGTTTGAAATACATGAAAATCACGCTTAGTTTAGTTCCAAAAAATTTTTTTATCATTAAAACTGCCGATTTTCATCATTTTTACGGTTTTTCGAAGTTTTCTCGAAATTTCGAGGATGTAGGGGTCAAACTGACCTCGAATTCGGATTCAGCGGACCAAAATACGTACCCGTAGGTAGGTCCGGTCAAATGCACATTCTACTTAATTTTTTTTGTGTGCCGGTGTAATTAAATACATGATACATTTTACGTTGTGCGATACATATTGTTAATGTTCTTAACTACATTTTCCAATTAATTTATTAATTTCACGGTTCGAGGACGAGAAATTAAATACTAAAATGTCTAAAACCAAAATTTTAATGATGCAATGTTATTCTACATCAAAAACTAAGAAAAAAAGTTTCCATACATGTAGGTCGAAAAAACGCTTTTAAAGCTACCATAGCCCTTTAAAAATGGTGCATATTTAGGAGACCATAGCTCCATTAGGATTGATTTTTGGAAGTACCTGTATATGAGGTTTTTTTCTTAGTTTTTATTGTACATTCGCCCTGCCTCATTAAAATTTTGGTTTTCAACATTTTAGTATTTAATTTTTCGTCCTCGAACCGTGGAATTTCACCTTTAAATGAAATTTTCTCGAAAACGGTTAATCCTACAGTATTACAACAAGAGTACCTTTTTTATCATATTTCAAAAATAAAATCGCAAAAAAGTTACACAGAAAAAAGTTTGGGACAAAAAACTGATAAGCCCCCCCCGTTTCGCACACCCCTGGTTGAAATAAGTACATGAAAATAACACATAAAAACGGGCCTTGGTAGGATTAGTTGACGTGCAAAACCTAGTTGATATATCTCAAAGGGTTCCTGAGTTATTAAATAAAAACCGATATTTTTTTAGCCACTTTCAAAGGGGCGTAGCTCCCCTATGACGCATTTTTAGACATATATTTATAGGAACTTTTTGTCATATTTTATCATGTAGAATCACCTGTTAAAATTTCCTACGCTATTTCAAATACACCGTGTATAAATTAATTCGTATATTATGTGTTTTTACCAAAATACAATAAACACATATTTATTATATTTACCATTTATTATACATTTATATTTATTATTTTAACATTTTATTTTATTTTTAAGAAAATATTATAATATTTCATTTTACATAATTAAATACATGATACATTTTACGATACATATTGTTAATGTTCTTAATTACTTACATTACATACATATTGTTAATGTTACATGTTACATGTTAATGTTACATGTTACATGTTACATACATTACATACATATTGTTAATGTTCTTAATTACATTTTCCAATTAATTTATTAATTAAGCATGAAAATTTAACAAGAATAAAGAAAATTTAAAATTACACAATTATTTTTGTTAATTTTGCTTAAATTAATGGGGACTTTGTAATATAAATAAATAATAATAAATAAATAAAATAAATTTAATGAAGTTTTATTTTTTAATTAAAACGTTAATAAACAAACTGATGTATTTTAAATTAAATTTCAATTATATGTGAGTTTATAACGTTTTAACGACTTTTCATGATTTTAATTAAAGAATAGATGCCATGCCACATTCCAAAAGTAACCAAAATTTTCTTTCAAAATTGAGTTTCGTCCAGAAAAGTTTCCAATTTCGACTCGCATCATATAATCCTGTTTCTTAAAAAAAATGTACAATAAAATTGAGTTTTTGAAGGCATGTTTTATAATACATACTATTACAAGAAAAAAACTGAAAAGGACAAAATTCCAATCAATTTGACTATGCTAAAACAATACTACAATGCTATAGAGGTCGCTTTTTTGTTACTTTATTTTTTTCGTGTGCCTGCGTTATTTTTTTTTTTCAATTTTTACCTAAAATACACTTAAATTCGGGAAATTTTATTCTGGTTGACAGAACGCGGCTCATAATAAATTTTCTCATGTAATAAATTTTCATTTTTTATTTTATTTAAATAAATATATATGTTCGTATTAATTTACTAATATATATATATATATATATATATTTTTGGGGAGAAGGCTTAGGAAAAATAGTGTGCCTAACTCGTTAAGAAATTATCACTTTCTTAGCTAGGTAGGTAATACTATTATAATACGGATATAATATTTTATAACTAGATATATGCGTTTTGAATTTGTTACGAAATTGTTTAAATTTAAAATAAAACTGTTTTATTTATTATAAGTTTTTTTTTTAACGACAGGCTTTCTTTGTAATAACTTTATTCTATTCTATTTTATACTTTTATTCATACTATCTGGTAAACTTTTTTCTCAAATACTTTCTTCAAAGCAAATTATTTTGTCATTAATTTTTTTTGTTTATATTTAAATATAAGTATACTAAAAATAATTTACTAAAAAAAGTTATTGTATACCAATAACTTTTTCATGACTCTACTAATAAACCAAACCAGCCAAAGCAAAGTTTTTGATAATTTTGTCCACATTAAATCAACAGCAGATACTTTGTTTTGTAATGCGACAGCTGAGACTAAAAATAAAAAATACCGGATTTGCTCCTAAGTTAAAGGACCAAGTGAAACAAAGGGTAAAAGTGATTTGGGACTCGATGTACAGAATATTTTTTGGTGATTACGAATCGTGGTCTACCTTAAGCAAAGAGATCATAATCTCTATAGAGAATTCCCTAAAGAGACTTTTAATATTATTTTCAGAGACAAAATTTATATACATAAGAGTTAATGACGTTATTCACCGAAAAAATATTTATGTTTTTCAAAAAATACTTAAGGGAGCTCTACCACGTAATATATAAAAAGCCAGGATTAAAAAAACTCGACTACGAAAAAATGCACCATGCGAAACGCAGGCGAATCGAAAATAAAAAGATTTCTCAGATTTTCTGTTAAATCCTTGATGATAACGATCAATATTATCCAAAAATAGAATTTTGTGTAAAAAAGCCAAATCGTGGGAAAATCAAATGCCATTTTTAAATTTAATGACCGTATAATGCCGAATTAATAATAAAAATGTTTAGATTTCTTTGAATTTTCCTTAAATTCTTGATGATAAATATCAATATTGTCGAAACATGGAATTTTATATAATCTGTATTACTGTATCAAGACAAATATTTTGACGCCTTGATCGTTAAGGTTGGCGTGGTAGTTTAGGCTCCAGAGGCGAAAAGACAAACCCACATACAAACATATTTATATACATACAAACACGTTATACACATCCTTTCGTTACTGTAGTCGGGTAAAAACACGTGCAAATTAAGGGTATTATTTTTTGGAAACCTTATATGCGTATAATTCGTATTACCTATAAAAACATCGCAGCATACACACTGAAGTATTTGGTTACATTAAAGTTTTAGGTATACCAGATGTCTACGAAATATTGTCAAGATTTGTTTTTAAATAACGTTTGGAAAATCCAAAAAAAAACTGACATTCTTTTTCCACGAGACTTATAAATTTAAAACCTGTTGAATTTTATTTAGTTTAATAGGAGTTATCATTGTTACAAAAATAGCCAATAAATATTAAATATTTTCCGAAAAATTAAAAAAAAAAATAGATTGGATTTTTTTAGTCTTAGTCTCTATTGATTCAAACTTTCTCAAAAAGGGTGTTATTCAAAACAGAGCCTCGGAGCGGCAAGTTTTTACTTATAAGTGCCTTGAGAAGCCTTATGAAACGCGTGATTTATGATTTTTTTCTTATTTTGCGTGATTAAATTTGAAGTTCAGGTTAAATTACTGTTATTTCTAAACAATTGACTTACTAGAAAAAAATTCTTTCATTATACACCGGTATGCATCCGATTTTAACTAGTGGAAAAGCCAACATTTCAAATTAGTAAAATTAAAATATTTTTCATTTGGGGGTGTAAAGTCTTCACACTGTAAAGGGGTTGTAGCAAAAATGAGTATATTCCGAATCTGAGCTTGAAAAAATTCCAGCACCTAAAATTTTTCAGTTATAACTCAGGAAATAATGACGTTTTTTTTTCAAAATGTTTAAAAAAAGAGTAGGATTTCGAAAATTTTAGGGTATAATCAAGAAAATACGAGGAATTCAAAAATATATACGCCAAGGACCTACTCACAGTAAGTACGCGAAAAAAAAATAAAAAGCTTTAAATGAAAGTACAGACTTTAGTTAATTACTCATTAATTTTTAAATTAAAATTTGACTATAAAATTCTGTACAAAAATATTTATACAAATATTTTTTTTGTTTTGCTTAGTTTGTTCGTAAAAAGTAAACAAATGAAAAAGAATTAAAATTAAAGCACATAGTTTAAACTTTTTTTCCGATCCCAAAAAATATATTGTTCTTATCAATTTAAAGGCGCAGAATCCGAATTTGACCTTAAAAAATCCAGCACTTCTTATTTTTTTAATTTATAAAAAAATATTTCGTATTTTTTGTCGTTTTTTAAAAGGTTATACATTAAAAAAATGTTACTTTATTACATAAGAACCGTATTACGTAACATATTTTTAAGTTAATTTTTGACCCCCTAGTGATAATTTTTGACAATTTTTAGCATGAGTACGTGGCGATAAGCTTGTCCCCTTATGCACCCCTCTCCTTACCCTCCACCCCTACTTAGTTTTGTCACCGGGTCAATTTTTTTTTAGTATTTTTTTTCATAATATCTCTATTTATTCTACCTATAAATTTAAAGTTTGGTATTTTCTAACTAATATTGAGTCGCCGAATCTAAATTTGCCCTTATAATATTTTTATCTCCCATGATTTTGGAACAGAAGAGGGCTAAAATAATGATTTTTGCCACTTTTATCTCATTTTTCTCAGAAACTTTAGGTAATTGAAATATTCTAAGGCCAGATTCGGTGTCAGCGACCCAAAATTAGTTAAAAAACATATGACTCGAATCAGTTCAAGAAACCCTGGTGCCTAGTGTAATTGTCCTACATGAATAAATAGCCATAGTGGCTTTAAAATCGATTTTCGGACCTAAGTAAAAACTTGTTCTTTGTTTTTTATGTAGATCGCCCTGTATCCTTGATATTTTGGTTTTAAATATTTTAGTGCTACATTTTTTGTCCTCGTGATTTTTTTTAACTTTTTAGACACATTTTTATTGAAAATGGATAATCCTACTGTGTCACATTTGTACATTTTTTTATGTATTTTTATCTGATAAATCATATCCTAATGTTAAAACTAGAACAAAAAATACGCAGAAAAAAGTTTGGGCCAAAAAAGTGAAACCACCCCCGTTTGCACGCCTCTGTTTAATATACCTACATAAAAATATCATAGAAAGATAGTCCTTATAAAGATTGGGTCACATACAAAAATCCCTTTGCTGTAGCTAAAAGGGTTCTTAAGTTATTAAATAAAATACGATTTTCTAGCCCCTTCTTGGATGTATGTTTATAGGAAATTTTTTATATTTTTGGATGTATGTATCATTAAAAGAAATTACTCTATTTATGAATAACCCTGTTCATTGTTTCTTTTCTGAATTTCGTTTTTTTTACTAATATATTACACAGGTTCCTTATATAGCAAAGACTGCAAAAATGAGCAGATTGGTTTTATCAAATAATAGTATAATAACACGCCTATGTGTTTAAATTCATTTTTTTTAAGATCTTTTTTGAAAAACGAAAAATTATTGAAAAAAAAAATAAAAAAAAAGTTTTCAAAATAATTTTTTTTTTAATTTTTAATTTTTTTGTATTACATTTTTTTGCAAAAAACAAAAAATTAAAAAAAAATCAAAATTTTTCAATTTTTTTTTATTTATTTTTTTTTTGTAGAATTAATCCTTATAATAAAAGTAATTTTTCCTGAAAAAATTACGTAAATCGGAAATTTCTCTCAGCTTTTTTCAATTTTTTTAAAAACTTAACCCCCCATAACTTTTTGTTTTTGTGGGGATTACTTTCAAAAACAATAGGGATCTTCCTTCCATAGAACTTGATTGTTCCCTAAAATTTGGAGTCGATGGGATTATTCTTTCTTGAGTTATCGTTAGACACATTTATATAAGAAATTTTTGTCTAGGACGTTTTTTGGCGATTTTGAAAAATTCGAAACTACCGTATAATAATGATATAAAATTTATGAAACACATACTTTATGTTTTCTTTAAAATCGTATTTATTTCAACTGGATTCCGTGTGTTGACTTCTGGCCAATTTTTCCGATTCCTGTCCCATAGTGCACTTGCTTGACCACCTTTGACCAAAACGTACCATGAAACAGTGCACCGTGGTCTAGGACTCTATAATATCCCAGTTTCCATATTTTTTATAAAGTAAAAGCATTTTCTGCCGGTTTTCCCCATATTATCTGCGACAACGTTCAAGCTCGGAGAAAGAGGCCTCCCGTCTGGTATAACCCAGGGGGTGAGCAATAGAGCGTTTGCCATGCGCACAACCCTTTAGCTATGGCCGACACACTTTTACACCGTGTTCGTAGCCTAAAACCCCATATTCCAGCTATTTGTCAGTTTACAGTTATAGATAAATAACCAAATCAGTGAAATGTTTACAGTTACAGTGATGTTCGCAAATTGACAGTGTAACGCAGTGATAACGTTTAGTGAAACCTAGTAAAACCCAGATAATACAAAGTTGCACGTGATATTAAATAGTAAATAACAAATAAAAATGCCCTACGTGTTAGGTTATTTATTTTATTATGTCTGCAATGAAAGCCCTACAGTGTGATATCAATAAGTTGACTAAAAAAAAAAATATTAGTAAAATAATATAGATAGGCAGATAATAACAGGTAAATCAGAGCATGGTAAAATTTTGACATAAACCAAATAAGTATTTTTTTTTTAGATAATTAAATTAAAATAATAAATTAAAAATTAAAATCAAATAAAAAACCATAGAAAGAAAATTCATTAGTTAAATAATATTTTTATCTTTTTGTCTAATTTTTGCATTAAATTTTTTTTTTCACTACCAACTTTATAACATACCATTATTTATCATGTTTTCAGACTGTAAAATTAATTTTCTTCACCTATAGCAATAATAGTTTTTTCTCTTCTAGTAGGAGTAAATTTTATAAACAATTGATTTAGGTCACTTTTGATGTTTCAGTTCTTTGTGCAATTTTTACTAATTAAGCCCAAGAAAATAACTTTAAATAACTTTTTATTTATTAATTATAATTAATTATAATTATTACCAATTAATACAATGAATAATTAGCTAAACAATATGAAAAAAATTAAAAAAAAAACTAAATTTTTAAACGTCAGTTCAAAGTATTTATTTGAACAAATGTCATTGATCAAGGCTACTTGGTTTTTATGAAAATTTCATGAAATATAATTTCTGTTAATAATTTATTTTATTATTTGAATAAAAATAGCCAAATTGTGCTAGTAGTGAAAAAAATAATATATAAACCACGGTAGAGAAGACTATTTTAGCCTCGCACTCTTAAATCCTTCGCTGCTACGCAGCTCGGGATTTAATACGCTCGGCCATAAAAAATATCTTCTCTACCTTGGTATATAATTACTATTTATTACCCCCAAATAAACTTCGCCATGTATAATAAATGTTTATGTATTATCAATAAAAGACATGCCATTTTATGCTCTGATATATTTCTAGCACATAAAAATTAAAAATCAGATGCCTCAAATGTATTTTTCTGTATTCGTTAGGTATTTAGTTTCATTAATTTACCTCACACTTATTTTTAATTTACCGATAATATAAAGTTAGGAGAAATCAATATCAGATGAGGTAATTAAGATGGATAAGACATTTTTTCAGGTTATTAAAAATTAAACCTTTAATTTATTCATAATACTTTTTTGGTTCAAGTGGTGTTGTATAAATCACACCCACAGAAATCCTTGATCACGCTGTGTGATTGCAATATAACCTCACTTTAAAGTGTTGCAACTTGATAAAAGGAGTTATGTCTATGTGTTGATATGCAATAAAATATATGTTTCAGATTCAAATTTTAATCATGTTATGTACTAACCGTGACAGAAAAAAGTAGTACAAGAAGTTAGCAACGAACCCTATATATTTCCGATATTTTAATGATTTAAATTGGACTTTTAATATTAGGTTGTGTCATGCTTGACAGTAATTATGACGTAAAGAAAAAGGAAGGCTATCTTGTGTTAGATGTACAATAGTATATTATTATTTAAGGACGTGAAATAATTTTTCTTGGACGCATGCGGAGTTTGTGCATCGAGGCGTAAGACCGAGATTTATTTCTCGTCCGTGTATCATACGCTATTTTTATTCGCTTGTAAACATATTTTTAACAAAAAAAAACTAAAAATAATAAGTAAAATTAGTTTTAATTTGGTTATGTCAGTTATCTGACAATTTTCCATAAAGGATCGTAAAAGTAAAAAGTAAAACAAAACACAAACACAACCGCTATGCATTTTTCGATAAGGGACCCCAAAAGTACTTTGGTGGGCTGCATCCCGCCAGAATAAAACAAAAGACAAACTCGTAACAGAAGTGTCACTTTTAACTTAACATTATTTAAGGTTATGTATCAGAACCGTCATTCATTGACAATCGAGGTTGCCTTTTGGACGTTTTCTTAAAAAGTCCAAACGAATAAAAATTTCTATTGACATTACTTTATACAGCTCATTTATTACTAGATGTAGAAGATGAAATAAACGTATATTTACATCATTAAAAAAACCGCTGTACTACTTTTTTATGTCACGGAGACAGTACATATAAATTATTTACACTCGCATTAAAAATTCTACATAAAAATGTTCAATATGTGCCTGACAAAAATTACAAATTCTGGTAATGGAATTTTATCCATTTTATTTTACGTCTTAATATAAATAAAATGTGGAAATATACACCGTAGATAAATAAGTGTAAGATATACCGTAGATCTGGTAATCTAAATCAGTATATGATTGAATAGAGCCATTTCTAAGCATGACCTATTTTATATACAATTTTAAACTGATATCCTTCTTTTTGTTTTTCTTTCCCTTCATTTCAGTTATTAAGACATACTATTAATGATTTTTTTACCGGTTTAAAAATAATAAATGTGGACAGACGTGAGAAAAGAGCCTCGTTTGTAAGAGTAAAAATTGACCATTTAATTTTTGCAAGTTAAGGATAGCGTAAAAAGTCCAAACGTGAAACGTAATAATAATTTTTGCATAATTGTCCTTTAATTGACATCACACTGGAGGAGGATTTTAGTACAATATTATGTAGCCTTTTATTAACTCTATTTTATATTAAAATTAGTTCATTTTGTAGTTGAAGATACTTTGGTAAAAATATTGCCAGCGAAATTTAAAATTTTCGTGGAGGCGCCAACAATATGATAAAATAGTGGGTAAACAATAAAAGTAAAAATCAAGTCACTGCCAGTCTTACTGGCCAATTAGACAAAAGAAACATTAACAATATTTTAATTGTTAATCTGTCACTTTATCTGCCGAATAAATATTTATTCGAAGGTGAAAATATTGGATATAAATAATTTACACAATAATTTTATAAATAATGTATTGTTAATCAACATAAACTTCTATAGAAAATGCAAATTAGTTTTAAAAAAATTCCTTGAGTAAAAATAAATAATATTTTAATATTAAAAACTAGGTATCATAAAAAAAAATTCTGTCAGGATTTAATACTGCGTGTAAAACGTTTTAGTTTTTACATACATGTCTTTTAACTGACATAACACTGGATGTTTTTAGTACAATATTATGTAGCATTTTATAATCTTAATTTTATATTAAAATTAGTTAATTTAGTTTAGTTGAAGGCGCGTTGGTAATAATATTACCTTAATTATAAAATTAAAATTTTTTAAGATCATTGTGTCGAATGTCGAAATTTAAAATTTTGGTGAAGGCGCTAACATTTAAAGACTCGGTGTTTGCAGTCTTTGGTCATAAAATAAAGGGGATGATTCTGCCTCACAAAACATGCAAAAACTAAACAAGGAACATATATCTGAAATAATGGGGGACAAAAAAGAGCATCAATAAAATTTTAATGCTGGAGGGCGATTCTTTATTTAAAACTAAGTAAGAAAGTATTCTTCACCGAAACACCTTAATTTAATAATAGTTAAATATAGACTGCATTTTTTTTAAACGGTTGCTCCTACAGTCTATGACATTTTTTATGTACTTTTACTCGAGGAATCTATATTTTTTACTCAAAATCCAAAAAAATAGACTTAAAAAAGTTTGGGTCAAAAATTTGTTAAGCTGCACACATTTGTCCATCTAGGCACGCCTCTGGATAGATTAAAAAAAAAATAAATTAAAAAATTAATTTGGATCAAGGTAATAGAGAGTAAATAATAAAAGTATTATATTACCATATATATTTCTAAAAATTATAGTGTTAGTCACGTGGAAAAACAATGATTTTTTTTTATTTAAACCCTTCAGAATATTAGTTCATTAACTAAATTATATTCTAAGGTGAAACTTTGCTTAAAGATAACATTCCTGTATACAAAAGTTATAAGGGAGTCATTTACATATTTAAAAAACATTCCAGTGCACTGTATTCCGCTGGATGTTAAATTCAAGTATTTGAGGTAGTCTGAATTTTGAGTATTTCATGTTTATAAATACATATTTAAAGCCGTGAATATATATAAAGCTTCGAATTCCATCGTATATTCTTTACTGTGGATGTAAAGTAAAGTATGACCTTGAACTGTCACTTTTACAGTTGGCTCGATTATCCTTGTTCCAAATGCCACCATATCAAATGTCATGTTTCTACCTTAATGCGTTTAAAAGTTAGAAAAATATAACCTTGACATGTCACTGTAACAGGGGCGTCGGGTGGGCTTGTTTCAAAGGATACCTATACCAAATTTCATATTTCTATGTCAAGGCGTTTAAAAATTAGCAAAGCATGACCTTGAACTGTGATTTTGCTAGGAGCGTCCATTGGTCTTGTTCCAAATGGCACCCATACCAAATTTAGAAACGTTAGACAAATATGATGACTAAAAGTTTGATTTTTTAAAATAATATCTCTTCACTATAAGTTAAATTATGGATCTCAATATTTTTGATTTTCGAAATTGGGTAAAATATGACATGTGTATCTTATTTTGACAGGTGGGTCGATTGGTCTTGGTTCAAAGGCCCCTGATACCAAATTTTATGTTTCTGTGTTAAGGCGTCTATGGTCTGTTTCATCAAGCAAGAGAGTAAATTAAAAATCGCACAGTAAATATTTTTACAACAGGTTTGAATAGTATGTTTGTGTATAGAATCTAGTTATGTTTTATAAAATAAACTACGCAGTATATTCACACATCCAATATTCGAATCTGTTTTGAAAATATTCACTGTGCGATTTTTAATTTACTATCTTGCTTGATAAAATAGACCATATTTTTTTGAAAAGGTAAGCCCCCTATAATTTTTAGAACAAGAATTAATAATAATTAATACATAACTATAACTGCTAAATAGCATTATGTAATATTACATAATTGGCAATGCTAACAATGGAAAAATCACTAAAATTCCCGTGCGATTACGGGCTTTACAGCTTGTTATCATACAAATATTAAGTTTCTCTAAACAATAGAAGGAATTATGATACCAAGATTAAGGTTTATACACTTTCCCAGTATATCCTAAACGATATAAAAACAGAACAAGAAAAATTCAATTTAGAAAACAATAAAACCTCAAATAAAACAAAGGTTAACATCTAGAAAACCCCAAAAATTCGTATTTTTATCGATATATGAAGGCAACGCGACACTGACCTAAAACCGAAATTACAATCAAATATGCAGATATATTGAATTTAATGCCGAATATGAAAATGAGGGATTCACCTTTACGCGTGTAATATTTTAATGGAAATTTTATTTATTATTTTTTCATTTTACGTTTTAAATACTATTAGCAGGTTCGATGGTATACTGGTTAGCACGTCTGCTATCCATGCGAAAGGTTTTAGATTCAAGGCTCATCCCCGGCTGCTTTTAATTGTTTTTTACTTTTTTATTAATTATGCGTTTTAATTTAATCATTTTAACTTGTGTTTAATAAGTATTTGGGAAAATGCAATATGCAATAGTATATTACATACCGAGGTGGAAACTGTTTCATTTCCTGAGGAACAAATGAAATGTTAAACCGAGATTTGCATACTATTTTATTCACAACCTGTTTTATTTACAATTATTTGCTTTTTTCCCACTACATAAACTATTTGAATTTTGACGCCATACTGAAAAGTTTAATTACAGTGAAGTTTGTTACAAATGTTGCTTTTTCAATATAAAATAATAAATTATATAGAAATCAATAAAATAAACTGTTGTTTTTTGTTTATAAAAAATCTTATACTATTTATAATCATTCAGTATAAATGAAGTAATACATTTAACAAGTTCGCTACCAAGCGGCTCATATATGAGCCATGAAATTTTTTCAAATAGACCGATGATCCATATATGAGCTGACGATCTTTCTGTATTAAATGACCGCTAGAAAGCAACGATCTAAGAGGGTGGTTTTAACGTTCTTTTTAGGAAGGTGCGGCTTGTATAAGAGACCCACAAAATAATCGATCCTTTTTTTACTTTTCTCTGTATTATTACTAATCAAAATTTTGGTATCATTTTGTTATTGTTATTTTAATAAATACTGTAACATACTTTAAACTAGTTCAATAACACAATAACTACAACAAAGTATACCAAACTATAACTGTGATATAATTTACCAAATGTTACAGTATTAATAAACACATGTTGCGTGGGGATCCAAATGTACCAGCACGGTCTCTATGTTAGTATGACATTTTGTATACAATACACACACTGCAGTATTTAATATCACAAGTAAAGTATTAAATGGTGGCGATGTAAATAAAAAAAAAGTATTAACAAATAACATTCAGTATTAAAAATAAAACGAAATTTTCTGAGTGTAATGTAAAAAAAATAATGGTTTAATATTATAATTCTTTTATAAAATATTATTTAATAAATACTATTTAAAGCCACACTTGTAATTTAGAAATAAAAGCTGGTAGAAAAGTTTTGATTAGGCACATGTGCACTTATATTTTTCGATAGCTTTAACAATAACGCTAAAAATGATTGATCTGTTAACTGGGGACCCGGTGCTTGATAATCAAAATCTTTAGCTTTTAATAATATAATATCTATAATTAAAATAAATTATATTTTTACCAAAGTATCTTTATTGAATGATTTAATATTATTATTAATTTAAGCTTGAAATAAACATACTAAAATGTGTGAGCACGTAAACTTGAAACCGAGAACTAAGTAATCCTGTTAAATTTTAAGTGATAGTGATGTGAAAATATACTAAGAACAAGAGTTAAATAAACATGGTGCACGTCAAAATGTCACGGACAAACAACGACCGAATGAAAAGTGGAATTTCTTCGAAATAGAGATGTAGTTTTACCGGGAAAAGTGTTCCCGGAAAAGTGATTGCTAGTCACGGTTATTTCCCGGAGAAACTGGATCGATATACTGTTGCTCTGCATATGTATATGTTTTTTTGGCCTAGTAACATACATTTTAAATCAAATGTGAGATAAAAAATGCTAGAATATCAAAAATATTTTGGAATATATTCATCGAGAGCCACGGACCTTAATACTTACAAGCCCGAGTACCATTGGAAATTGTGGTTAAGTCAACCAGGTTAACAGTTAAATAGGATCGATCCGATCGATCGGAAGTGGTCTTTCCGCTTGGTACTCATTAGCTTCTAGCCTGCGCGAGAAACTTTTTGTGTCATCGGGGTCATGATGGTACTTTCGTTGATAATGGGATTTTTTTGACAGTTCTCTCTAATAACCGTAGTCATTTTAATGACTTAAAAGTAACATACATACTTTTTTCCTATAATTAGGAGAAACGTGAGTCATTAATTTTACGCACTCCTAAATACAACATCAGTTGAAATAAACTATCAATTTGTAATTTAAATTAAGACAAGTTAAAAACAACTAAAAAATTTATCAAAAAAAAAAACCTAATTTAGGTGATACATAAAAATTAACTGTTAGGTGATATATCGCCAAACTCACTAGTGCCCTAAATAACATAATAACATAATAAATAAAGTTTTTGCATTTACATCTGCATGTAACAAAGTTACTGTAGTAAATTTAAGACGGAGTTTTCAAAAAAAAATTAAATATTTTCTAAAAGGTTCCTGTTTCTACGTTTTTTTTAATATATATCCAAAATATTTTATGATAAACCCATTTCATATGAAGCCAGCGCAGCAAAAATCATCTTAATCCATAAATAATACAATAAGAAATGACTACAAACAGAGGTTTAAAGTGGCCACACTCCCAGGTCAGATTTTCACTTACCTAGAGCGACAAATTCATACATAATTATTTTAATCATTGTCATTCAAACCTTGACTGCCGGGGTGATTTTTTTTGTATTTTACATTCGGGCCAGGGGGTATATTCCATATGGGGTCAAAATTTTTATTCTTTGAGCCATGACTCGGTGTTATATTGACCGGGCTGTCGTGGAGGTCAAAAATTGTTTCGGTCATATTGACCGCGTCGGATTGGGGAAAAGTTATTTTCTCGGTCATACTGACCAAGACGGCAGTCAACGTATTAATAAAAGCAAACGAATAAGGCTGCTGTTAATTGTTTGGTGCGCTTATGAACTTTTTGTGGTCTTTAAGTCCAAACCTTTTAGGGTGGTTCGTTTTGTAAAACCGGCACTGCAGACCAGTTAAAAGTTATCTTTATAACTTAGATCGTTTTTTCTGTGATTGCTTTATATAAACATACAAATCGCTGGGTTAAAATTATAAGGTTCTATGTTCTATAGAAACCCCATATAACATAGTACGTTATAAATTTAACCCAGCGAAATGCAGAAGCCTACAGTATATTGTTCTTTTTCTAGTGTACAAAATTAAAAGTGATGAGTGTGTGAAGTGAAAAAGCAAAAAAACTGACAAATGCTTTCACTATCAGTTGTATAATGCTGACAATATTGTTTTTGCTATGGTCCCTTATTCGTGGTCTTACCAAACCTCTCCAAAAAACGCCTACACCCCCACCTCAGTCCCCTGAAGCACCCCCTAGTCCCTCTCCTGAACCCATTTACTCGCCCTCCCCCTCTCCTGAACCGGAGTTCATAAGTGAAATGTCTTCACATCCTAGAATGTCAACCGATAGTCATAGTAGATCTAGGTATTTTTATTATTTATAATTTATTATACACCAAGAGCGAGAATACTACGTTCGTAGCCAAGAGTTTATCCTGAGGTGCGCAGTGCCGAGGGACATAACGGAGAAAATTGTATAACTGAAAAATAATAATTTTTGAATGATTATTCTATGACAAATTAAAAACAATCCACTTCTAATATATTATACCTACTTTATCTGTTAAAACATTGTTTAGTGCAACAATCGTTCTGATTGTCAAACTAGTATTTATTATGAAAATTGTTGCAATTATAACTAAAACAATTTTAATAGATTTACATTCTTTTTTTTTATAACCACAACACAAAAACCTATTTTTTGTGTGTATAGGCTGTAATAGTATTCTCAGCTGCGGTATATTTACTATTTTTTTCACTACTATCAAAAACACGATTTAGAAACTAAGAAAGTGACAAATTTCATACGCGAGCAAAATAATATAATATAGATTAGGGTGAGTCAAAAAAAACGACTATTTTTTTTTTTACTTTATACTCTGTAAAATCGGTTGCTAGACCTCTAGAAAATTCTCACCAAATATGAGCTCTTAATTTTGATAAAAAGGTTCTCCGCTTTACAATTATCCATTTTTTCCTCAGTATTAGAAACAAAAATTCATATCTCTTTGACAACTGTTCGTTAAAAAGTATCTCTAACAATTTTTTTGTAAGCGAGTTAAAAAATTCAAAAGCAAAACAGAAATGTCTCTTAAAATAATCAAACTTTAACCTTTGATATCTTTTAAACGTTGAGGTTTACGAAAAAATTGTAAGATACCTTTTTTGTAGAGCGTTTGATTTCTTACAAGAATATGAGGAGAGATACTTTTTAACAGTTGTCAATGGGATATGAATGAATACTGAGGAAAAAATGGAAAATTGTAAAGCGGAGAACCTTTTTCTCAAAATTAAGAGCTCATATTTGGTCAGAATTTTCTAGAGGTGTCTAGCAACCGATTTTTCAGAGTATAAAGTAAAAAAAAATAGTCGGTTTTTTTGACCCACCCTAATATAGATAGATAAGCTACATATTTTCAACAGATCTGTGGAAAAGCAAAGCTATCCTGATTTATTTTTCAAATATTTACCATTTTATTAGACGTTTTCATAAGTCACTTTCCGTTCATGTTGTGTATACTATTATTGGTAGTGAAAATAATATTTATAAAAGGACAGTGATACCAAATCAGTGTTTATTATCAGATATTAAAAGCTAAGAGTTAACTACAGTAAAAAATTGACCTGTGAAAAAAGGTAAATTTATGTGGCGTATTCAAGGAATAATATTGTCTGTAGACAGGGCCGTAGCGAAGAAGATTTTGTAGGGGGGAGAAAGTCACAATATACAATTTTTTTTAGCCTAAAAAGACAACTTTTTTCCTCGAGAAAAAACTTAATGACTAAAAAAGAGGTATTCCTCACCTCCAAAAAAAGTAGTTGTCCGTAACAGTTTTTATGCCTAACGAATTTTGATGACTAAAAAAAAACGTCCTCACTTTTTCGTGAAATATACAACTTTTGTATTTTGAATCCCTACAATATACAACTTTTTTTTGTAAAATATACAACTTTTGTATTTTGAATCCATAAAATATACAACTTGTTTTGGATCAATGAATATACAATTTTTGAATAATTTTAAAGAAAAAAACATCTTCAAAAAAAAATATTAGTTAAATCAGTTAAATAGAGAATGTTAAGCTCTTTAAAATGACGTATCGCAAGACAAGATATTGTTCCCCATTGCCACCCTGGCGCCACTTACTTAATAAAAAATTGAAAAATATGGCAAATGATAATTTTTATTGTGTGATTTACATATTACAAATTTAAAGTTTATATCTCATTTCGTTCAAAAGTTACGGGTGGTGTACCATTTAAAAGAACAATCTTGTATAATAGTCCGGGAGCTCACGCCCACTAGATTTTTTTTTATTACCTCACCGTTGATAATTTGTATATGTGTTCTTTATGTCCGGTCAAACAACTTCTTACATAATAAAATTCTTGGTAGCGGGGCGTTTTTTTGGGACCAACCCTTAAAAATAGGGCGTCCGAAAATGGTATTGCTCGAAAATTTCTGTCGGACAAGATTAACACTTGATTTTAAATATTTTATTAAACGATCCTGAAAAAATCAAGTGCTAAATGTTATGACGTCATATCATTTAGCACCTCACACCTGATTTTTTCAGGATCGTTAAATAAAATATTTAAAATCAAGTGGTAACCTTGTCCGACAAAAATTTTGGGCAATAACGTTGTCGGACGCCCTAAAGTTAAGGGTTGGTCTCAAAAAAAAAACTCCCCGCTACTGAGAATTTTCTTATGTAAGAAGTTGTTTCACTGGACATAAAGAACACATATACAAAGTCTCAATAGTGAGGTAATAAAAAAAATTACTAGGCGTGGGCTCCCGGACTATAATGTAACGTCACAATGAAAATTTTTTTCTCATTGGCTAAATAAAGTTTCATTATAGTGCTACTTTAATGTAATTTAACTATATGAGCATGAAAATTAGCATGCATTATGTAAAATTACATTTATATAGCATTGAAAACGTAATTTTACAGACAATAAGGTATATAATAAATTATTCTTTACATAGGACATGTAAATTTACTTTTTGCCACAATCCATTCTAGTGTACTTCTAGCTAACAAATTCAAGGAGAACCATACGTTTAGTCCAGTCAAATAATAAGGAATTTCTATGTTGAAATTGCAATAAATGCACACGGGCTTTTATACAGAGCGGTCCAAAAGTCACCCCCCCGCCTTAACTTTTGAACCAGTTGAGATTTCGACTTCAAATTTGGAACTTTTAAATAAGACAACTTACTCTATCTTTTAGCATATATTTAATACTTTCAGCTCTTAAAATGTGGGCAGGGGGCACATTTTTTTAAATAGAAAGGGGGGTCGGGTAATACTTCATTTTAAAGCTTATAAAATTATCCATTTAACTCCATATTTTTAAATTAATTTTTTTTTTGGGTTTAAAATGGGGTTGAAAATGGGTATTGTCAAAATTCCTCTAAAAAAAACAAATATTTTTTTAAGAATGCCAAATTTCATCATAAAAAATGTTAATTTACTTTTAAACTAATTTTAGTTGACATAAATAAAAATGTATAAAAGAAAACTTAAAAAATCGAATGTTTTAGCACAAAAAATTGAAAAATCAAAACCTTAAAAAACATTTTTAAAAAATTTAAAAATATTAGTTTAAATAGAGAATTTTATAAGCTTTAAAATGATGTATCACACGACCCCCTTTCCATTTAAAAAAATGTCCCCCCATGCCCCCCTGCCCACATTTTAAGAGCTGAAAATATCAAATATATGCTAAAAGATAGTTTAAGTTGTCTTATTTAAGAGTTCTAAATTTGAAGTCGATATCTCAACTCGTTCAAAAGTTAAAAGGGGGGGTGACTTTTGGACCGCACTGTATTAAAGGGTAGCAATGGATGGTAACGGAACACTTCTGTTAGTTTTTTACCGGGTGAATTGCGTAAGGGGTGTCCGCTATCTTGAATTTTAGTGGTGAGTGCGGTTATCTTGCTAAATATGATCTTAGGATAAAAATGTATATAAGAAATTATGTTAAGGAGGAATTTTTGTTTGGATCATTTGTTTAATATATTAATAACAATCGAATTATAAATATTCAAAAATGTCCATGTTGGGGGTGAAATTGTTTTTTCGATTTTTCAGCTAAATTATTCATCGAAAGATAAAAGTGGTTAAGAGCAAACTTGTAGCTCTTGAAATTCTCTATAAGTTTCATGTATTACGAGTTTCATAAGTATTTTGTTACGGTTACAGAGTTGCACCCTCTGTAACCTTACCAAAATTCATAATATAACAAATTTATAGAGAATTTAAAGAGGTACAAGTATCCTCAGATGAATGATTTGACTAAAAAATAAAACAATTTTACCTCCAACATGGCTATTTTTAAATATAACTCGATTGATATAAAAAAAAAATTATTTTAAAAAATTTGGAAATTGTAAATTTACTTCTTAACAAAATTGGTTATATGCATTTTTATCGTAAGATGCATATTTGCGAGGTAACCGCACTCACCCCTTACATTCAAGATGGAGGACATTCCTTACGCAAATCATCCGGTACATAACTACTAGGAGTGTTCTGTTACCATCCACTACTACCCTTTAAAATATCAGCCCGTGTGCATTTATTGCAATTTATATTTATTATTTGAGTAGACTAGTTTTAAATTGAAATTTTAAGTAAAAAATAATTTAAATCAAGTAAATATAGACTTTATACCTACCTTATTTTCGTTTGAAGCGGGGAATTCTATCTACCTAAAATTTATTTAAATACATTTAAATTAAAAAAAAGAAATTAAAATGTTCTTTTTAAACACAACTACTTTCAAAGTTTATATTTGAAACATGTTGTAAAAGTATTATGTAACTATCATTTTAAATGAAAATATATTATTTCTTTGAAAATGATTGAAAGATCCTTATCCTATTTATTTAATATTTTTTATTTTAAAAGTTTTTTTTTATTTAAAGAAACTAAGACAAAAATTGGAGTAATTTCAATTTGATTTACTTAATAAATACCGCAGCAAAATTTACACCTAGCGTAGATGACCTACTCCCGATTTTAGGAGGTACTAATTTATTTAAGTACTTCCATGACTTCAGTTTTTTTTGCAAGTACTTCGTGTACTTCCACATTTTTGCAAGTACTTCGTGTAGTTCCACATTTTTACAAGTACTTCCAAGGCAATTTCATGTAATAAAACGCCCATTTCACCTCTAAGTACTCTCATGTACTTTGCCTCTAAAAAAAGCTACCCCCTGGACGTAAATTTTGATGACTAAAAAAATCCTCGCCAAAAGCTGTACCCCTGACGAAAAATTTTTGCAAGTACTTCCTGTACTTCCATATATTGCAAATACTTCCTTGTACTTCCATATGTAATTCCAGGTACTTTTAAGTAAATGTACACCTACTTCTACTAGTGAGTCGCCCCTCCAAAATAATACTCTTCCCTAGTATAACTATATTTTTACAAAAAATAAATAAGAAATACACTGCCCAATAAAACACCTTTCCCATTTTTTACCTCCCCGCGTAAAATGGATTTTTTATTATCAGATTCACTTTCGGTAACCTTAAAAACTCCAGTATACCATTTTAACGAAAACTACCCCTGGCCCCTTAGGGGGTGAATTTAGAAAAAATGTATTTATGATTCAGTTTTAGCACCCTCGAAAACCTCAATTTTTTTATTGTCAGATTTACTTTCAGCAACCTCAAAAAACCCAATATACGAATATTAACGAAAACTACCCCCGTCCCTCAGGGGGTGGAGTTAGAATTTTTTATTATCAGATTCACTTTCAGCTACCTCAAAAACCCCAAAATACCAATTTTCACAAAAACAACCCCCCGCCCCCCAGGGCGTGATTAGAATTTTTTGATTATCAGATTCACTTTTAGCACCTTCAAAAACCCAAATATACCAATTTTCACGAAAACCACCCCCACGCCTCAGGGGTGAAATTAGAAAACAAAATTGTCAGATTCAGATTCGTAGACCCTAAAAACCCCTATATACTAATTTTTTCGAAAATAATAAAATTACTTAAAAATATGTACCCCTTCACCCCCTCGGGGGTGGAGTTAGAAAAATTTTATTATCAGATTCAATTTCAGCAACCTTAAAATGTATTTTTCTCCATTTGCCCCCCCTGCCCTACCCCAATGTTTATTAAAAAAAACTCCGAGCTATAACTTTTGGTAAGATACCTATATGCCGAATTTCAAGTTTCTAGCTTAAAGCCTTCTTAAGTTATCGTGTTGACAAGATTTCCCGGACAGACCGATCGACCGACCGATTGTTTGAAATTGATTTATATCGACAAAACGTCATGAAACGCAAAAATAAGCAAAAAAAAAATTGAAAATTTTTGCATGAATACAAGGCTTTCCGAAATTTTTAAAATTTTTAAAATGGGAAAGCAAAATTGAATAATAAGTATTGGAAAAAAGACTGTGGCCTCACGAAAAAAAAAAGAGAGAGTGAATCACTATGGAAAGTCTGTGCTCAAATTTTTAAGTCTGTCAAGAATCTCCTAAAAATCTAAAAAGATTTCTAAGACTTTTCAGAAATCTTGGAAGCCATACATACGTTTAAAAATATGTTTTTTTTTGGTTGATACCTCGCAAGATGACTTTTTTATCTTTCTTTATATGTAAAAGTTCAGATTTTATTAAAATGTAATAAAAGCACTTCTGTTGAGAAGGTGCCTCGGGCACTTAATTTCATGAAATTTAGGCAAAGAATTTTATGTCACTAGATTAAATGTTTAAAATAAAAAAATGATAGAATTCCCACATATTTAAAAGAAAAAATTCAATTTGTACATCAAGTTCACTCTGTAAATACTAAAAAAAGATGATTTTTATATTGATAAAACCAAAAAAGGATTTATTAAAAAAAAAATTACAATAGACTGTCAAAATTTAACGATCTGCCAACTGATATTAAATTGTGATAATTATGTTCTTAAAACGAGATTGTTTACATATGTTTTACTACTCTAACAGCAATGTTAATGTTAATGTAAATATCAGCTAAATAAAAAGTTTATTTATTTATTTATATTTTCTAAAAGCTTTTATAGATTATCCTCAGCTTTTTATCTAAGTGTAATAATAATAATAATAATTATTATTATTATAATAATAATAACATTAAAAATAATAAAATTTTCTTAAAGTCAAAGGCGCCCCTAGGCACTAGAAGATTAATAAATTATTTAGCTTTAAGGGGACTTTTCGTTTCATAATTGGAAAAAAATAAAGGTTTTAATTTTTTTTTGTAAAAAGAATATGGTATTTATTGAACTGATTTCTTTTGCAGATATACATAAAACATATTAAGAATATAAATTTTTCTTTGTTGCATTTTTAGTACATCTTGACCACTTCAGAGGACGTCTTCCAAAAGACACTTTTTAAACGGATTGATAGTTTTTGGGCTTTCTGTAACACATAGAGTAAAAATTCCAACGGGATTCTATTCATAAGACTAAATACTAGTAACTAAACCTAAAAAATATTCTACTTTTAATATTTTCATCATTTTATAAACATTTTTCTGAAAAATGAAGTGGACTTTTTTTAATTTTTTAGAAACATGTGTATAAAATCATAAAAATATTAAAAAGGGAATATTTTTTAAGTTTAGTTACTAGTATTTAGTCTTATTAATAGAATCCCGTTGGAATTTTTTCTCTATGTATTACAGGAAGCCCAAAAACTGTGGAGCCGTTTAAAAAGTGTCTTTTGGAAGACGTCCTCTGAAGTGATCAAAAAAAAAATTATATTCTTAATATGTTTTATAAATATATCCAAAAGAAATCAGTTCACAAAAAAAATTAAAAAGTTTTTATTTTTTTCCAATTATAAAAAGAAAAGTGCCCTTAACCTCTTCAGGGACATAGACACATGTGTAGACGGAAAAAAAAAATTATAGCTAGGAGCGCTATAACACACATACCAAGCAAATTATAATCGCTTATTATATAAATACAAGGCTTTCTCTTACAATTATGGCAGTCAGTGTAAAAATTTATATGAAATACTTTAATTGTTTAGTGAATAATAAAATATAACAAATAGTATGGCATTTATAGCTTAAATAGATTTAATTATTGTCCGTGCTAATAATTTTTATAATATAATAAAATTTCTGTAAATTTATAATAGTGCCTGTAATAAATATAATCGTGTCTGTAATATATATAATCGTTTCCAATTTATTTTTAACATTATTAGTTATTGTGTCCCTTATAATCTATAGCTTAAATCACTATAATTTGCCACTGTTACCAAATATCTTATAATGTATAGCGCAGAGCCCACTAATTTCTTTCCGTGTACGTTTAAAAATAAATTCGGCAAAATGAAATTCACCGAATTCCTTATTGTTCAGTGTCTATAGGTGTTGCCATTTGCTATGTTTCCAATCACAAGCGACATCCAATGGCCTAGATTCGCATATCTTCAGTTGTTTACTTGTTTTGACAATAAAAATCATTTTTAACTTTTGCTACTAAATTAATTTAAACAAAAAATTCGTCCCTGAACACGGAAAGAAATTAGTGGGCTCTGCGCTATACATTATAAGATATTTGGTAACAGTGGCAAATTATAGTGATTTAAGCTATAGATTATAAGGGACACAATAACTAATAATGTTAAAAATAAATTGGAAACGATTATATATATTACAGACACGATTATATTTATAACAGGCACTATTATAAATTTACAGAAATTTTATTATATTATAAAAATTATTAGCACGGACAATAATTAAATCTATTTAAGCTATAAATGCCATACTATTTGTTATATTTTATTATTCACTAAACAATTAAAGTATTTCATATAAATTTTTACACTGACTGCCATAATTGTAAGAGAAAGCCTTGTATTTATATAATAAGCGATTATAATTTGCTTGGTATGTCTGTTATAGCGCTCCTAGCTATAATTTTTTTTTCCGTGAAGAGGTTAAATAGTTACTCTATATTTCTTGTATTGTATGGTATCACTGATCCTATGTTTTACTAGCTGTTTAAGTGCCAATCACGGCACCTCATTCTTATGTTTAATGTTTTTTTGCAAGCTTCTGGATAGGCCTTAACAAAGATAATAAGTTTGCTTGAGAATTCCAATTTTATAATCGCAAGAAAGACGAGCACCAGTTTCCGGAAAAAAAGTTAAATAATTTGTTTGAACAAAAGTTGTTTGTGTTAAAAGTTGTGCATTCCAGCATTTGTTTCTTTTATAAGATATTTTCTAGCATAACTTGCAAATTTAATTTGTCATACAATCTTAGATCGCGATATCAAAAGCAACCAAAAAAAGCTTTTCATAAATAATAATTATTATAATGTCACTCAAGCATAATGTGCATAAAAGCATAAAAATAACTAAGTGACTATTCGTACACAGTGTGTTGAAAAAGTGCTGAACTATCGAGACGATTGCCAGGATGATTTCACACCACTACAAATATTAACACTCCCGTGCCTTTAATCTTATACTGCTTAATCTATATAAAAAACAACATGAATAGTTTCTCGATATAAAATTCTGTACGTAGGTTAGAAGTTGTAAGGCAGGAGGATCTGAGACTGGTCAGGAACTCGGTTGGAACAAACCGCTACTGTATAAAATTTTATAAGTATTACCTATTCCTATAAGGCAACTTGTAAAGTGTTTATAGTAGTTTTTGATATAATACTAAAAATAACCTAAGGATAAGAAATATATGCCTAATTTACTGATTTTCTATAAGCAAGTGATAATACTTTTGCTTTTATATACTTTTAATAATAACATTTTACCGGTAAAAGACGATAACTCAAAAAAAAACGGCGCAAGATTTTTTTTATATTATTTTTATAAATGATTCATTAATGACACAGAATAAAAAAAAACAAAGTGTAAAAAATATTGCACAATATCCTTCCAAACGGAAACTGTACAGTAAGGCATAAACTGACAGACAAATAATAAACAAAGAATACCTAAACTAATATGTTACAATTTAATTTAAATGCATAAACTGGAATACGATTATCTTCAACCAAAAACATAACCCTAGTGATGTTTTAAAAAGATTTTCCTCCTGGATTCCAATTTTTGAGTTCAAGGATTTTATTCTCATAATTACATTTTTACGTCATTTTCTCCTATTTTTTGTATAAAATTCAGAAGTGATTTCATTTTCTCATAAGTTAATTCCTACAATTTCAAAAACTGAGCCTTAGGCCCAATTTTTAAAATTATAGCAATTAACTCGTATGAGACAATGAATTCTTCTAAATATAGTATAGACAGTTTTACTGAAGCCTGCGTAGCAAGTAAACCAAAACATGACTTTGACAGCTGAATAGGTGTATTTTAATTTTCTACTTTTAGCAAAATTGTAGAGGTCAGTTCTTGGAAGATATTGGCTTAAGAATTTTCAGCAGGATCCAAACTTTACAACGTTTACTTAAGATGTGTATTGTTGAACGAATTTATTATAATAATTATTGTTTTTTAAAGTAGAAGTTAAATTTGTATTTTTTTGTATAATTGGTTTTAAAAGCTACGATTAAAAAATATACTGACCAACAAAGCAAAATTGTTCTTTTAAAGAAATATATTTTTAAATTAAAGAATGCGTTTTGTGTATTTCGGTATAAGTTTTTTTTTATTAATAGTCGAGCCGACTTTCAGCTACCTATGTAGCCATTTTCAAGGCTCTTTTGTCAGGCGTACAAAATCGTCACGATCACACTTAAAATAAACATTAATAATAATAAATAGGACTGTAGTACGTTAACAAAGACTTTTAAATTTTCTATTTTAAAAGTCTTTGTTAACGTACTACAGTCCTATTTCTTATTATTAATGTTTATTTTAAGTGTGATCGTGACGATTTTGTACGCCTGACAAAAGAGCCTTGAAAATGGCTACATAGGTAGCTGAAAGTCGGCTTGGCTATTAATAAAAAAAAAATTATACCGAAATACACAAAATGCATTCTTTAATTACTACAAACGGTATACATTATCAACCGCAACATTTTATTAAATATATTTTTATTTAAATAAAAATAATTTTTATATAAATAAATAATTATAGCAAAAGAACTAAGCTCTACGATATTGCTGAAAGCAGCAAATTAAAATAAAGGTATTCAACTGCCAATATTAATTTTTGGTTTACTTTGGGGATCTAATGCATCCTATTCAAAAATTTTGTTTTTGTAAATATTATGTATTAAATAAATCGAAAATTACAATTCGTATGACTTTATAATATGAATATTACCTAAGATGGCTTTACTTCTAAAGTAATCTTGATGAATATTTATATTCAAGAAAATCAGAACAAATGTTGTCAATAAGAGATAATATTCGGAACTTACAAATTGTGAGAGATGAATATTTATGATCTCTGTAAGAAAGAAATATGTGGGTTATTTATTGATATATCATAATATTTTTATTCCAAAACTCCTCGCAGTCTTAAATTACACAATTTTACAGAAACGGGCCGTTCATAAATTACATTTTGCTCCCAGGGGGAGGGACGCCAGTCTAATTGTCACTATACCGGGTGTCCCACCAGGTTCTTGACCAGCTATGTATATCTCCGTTATTTGAAAAGATAGAATTTATGCAGAAAGCAGCGTTAAAAGATAGCGATTGATGTTTTTATTCACGTATCTAAAACCACCCATTGTTTACCCACCCCCTTGAAACCACCCCCAACTTCTGTTTTTCAAATAGCAACCCCAATTTTTATAAAAGAATATGAAAGTAAATTTTATTCTTAAATCAACCATGTATTATAAGTATTATCTTAAAGTGGCTCCAAATAACAACTATTATTTATTAATAATACTGTTCCACGAGGTTTTAGATGGGCTATATCTCCGTTATTTAAAAAGAATGCAAGTCAAAGTAGAATTTACTGACTTATGCAAAACCACCCCTTACTTACCCATCCTCTTGGAACCACCCCCAACTTATGTTTTTTAAATAGCACCCTCCTATTTTTATTAAAGAATGTGAAAGCACATTTTATTCTAAATTCCACCATGTTTTATAAGTAATATCTTATTTTTTTTAGGGGCTCCAAAGTACAACCCCATCAGATCACAAGCAATAAAAAAAATCCAAAAACTCACGTTAGATTATATCTAAAAGATAACTGATTAATGTATCCAAAACCCACTCTTAATAACTCACTCTCCTGGAACCACCTACAAGTTTGTTCTAAATACCACCCTATTATTAATAAATAATAATTATTATTTGGATCCACTTAAATGATAAGAGACCACTTACAATACATGGTTGTATTCAGAATGAAATGTACTTTCACATTCTTTAATAAAAATGGGGGGTGCTGTTTAAAAAACAAGTTGGGGGTGGTTTTAAGGAAGTGGGTAAGCAAGGGGTGGGTTTGGATAGGTACGTGAATAAAAACTTTAACGCTGTTTTTGCAAAAAAATCTATCTTACCAAATAACGGAGACATAGCTTGTCAAGAACCTGGTGGGACACCCGGTATTTCCATTGTTACGGGTGGGACACTTTTAGTTAGTTTTTCAGTTTTAACTAGTAAACTTTTTGACAAATGAAACGTTTTATGTTCCTTACTTTTATCAAAAAAAAGTATACTATGACATTATATTTTTGAGTTGTTTATTTATACGTTACGAGCAAATAAAATTTTATTAACAATTTTAAAAAATATCAATACCTTTAATGGGGTTTATTTATGTATCTTAAAAAAAACCGACGTACATTGGAAAATGAAAAAGTAATCACAGACAGGAAAATTACAATTTCTGAAATAAATTAAATTCCTAATTAAATTATTCCAAGACGTTTTAAAAAAAAAAACATAATTTTATATTTTTTCTATGATCATATTTTCTCTGGAATGATAAAATCCATGGAAAATTACTTTAATACACTTTTAGAAAACTTTTATAACGCATTTCAGATTTGAAATTATAAACCATTTGGTTATTTTATCATATATGAATATTTTATTAAGCGAACCAATTAGTTGCAGAAAACTAATGTTCTTTTAAAAGTTGTTGGAAATGTATTTTTGTATTATTAGATTAGGAATCAGGAGGGTTTCCATGGTGACAGTTACTGCTCCTTAAGGTATTTTAACATACAAGTTAGGGATATTCGTAAATTATGAACTTACTTTGCCATCTTTTGCATAAAAAGATTCGGTGATGTGAGCATTTTTTATGCAAAAAATTGTAGTGGAGTGCAATATCTCTACCTATTTTCAAAATGTACTTAAGTAAAGTTTATTTTTTTAAGGTATAGTTATTTTAAACCTTCCCGCTTGTAAACAATCTCAAAATTACCATAACAACGTAATAGTAGTAAGGGTGGGGAGGCTACCAGCCAGGCAACTAGGCCATTATGGCCCTTTTTTTCCAGCTCCGAGCTGTCCCAGCCACCATAGCAACATAAGATACGCATGCGTTGTAAGCGAAATGACTAGACCCAATTTACACAACCGTAAAACGTTGACGTGCCATTAACGAGAACAAAACAATGGTTTATTCCTATAAATTATTGGAATAAAAGCAATTTTATAAGCAAATTTTGTTTCTACAGGAATACAAAAGTGTTTTTAGCAACAGCTTTATCAATTCTCTTTTTTTACATAAAAACATCATAAAAACAAAATAAACAAAAATTATAAATTTTGGTTATGTTGACATTCAAAACAAGCCACATGGTTCAGTGTAAATCGGACTTTGTGGAGTATTTAGCGGCAAATTTAAAATAACTATACCTTAAAAAAATTAACTTTTGTTAAGTTTATAATTTAACTTTATCCTAATTTTCCATGTGTGCATTTATAAGCTTAAATTATATTATAACTGTTAATTTTTTATTTGGAAATATTGTAATAATTTCATAATTGAATAGTAACAACCTTTTTTAAACCTAGGCAGCAACTTTTAAATTTTAAACAATTTATAAAAAGTCTACTTTGAAAAAATAATTTATGAAAAGGTTGTTTTTGAAATATATGACTTCAACTGTAGTTTCTTACTCAATAATTTGGAATTCTTAAGACAAACCTTTTGCTTTATAACCTCCAAAACCTAACGTAAAAAAACATTAGATACTCGGCATTCTCACGAGACTCATCAGTCGATGTTGGCAACGAAAGTCGACCCTCCGTCACCAGCATATCCTCATTTTCGACATCCTCGAGAAGATATGAAATCATCGGGCAGAGATCTATGGACTCGAGGGCTAGTATTTCAAGCCTGTGGTCTTCGGACATGTCTCGAAGGGAATCTGAGGCCATTCCCGAGCACGAGGTGGATTCCTGCGATTCCAGGAACTCGTACGCCTCAGCAGGAAGCATGATCTCGTCGGATGGTTCCAGAAGGATGTCAGAAAATTTGGCGAAAAGAAGGAGATCCTCTGCGAGGTCTTCACAAGTTAGAAGACACACTAGGAGATTTCCCTTGAGTTATGATAGAAGAAGAACCACTGGAAGGTTTGTTATAAAGTTGTCTCTAGTTAGCATTAATGTTAATAGTTGACTCACAGGATATTATAAATTCTACGTAATAATTAGTACTGTAATCACGGGGGTCGCAAAAATTAGAATATATTATATATAAAAAAAAACTAATTTTTTAAGTAAGTAAGTAAATAAACACTTGAAATTATCTGTATTTTTTACGACGACGATAATATTAACACAGTACCATAAAATTATGCTGATAAATCTTCAGAGTTTCTTCATCTCGTCAGGTTTTTCAAGAAAATTTATCTCAAAAATTAAAAAAAAAAATGCAATTTTTCATGATTTTCATACTGTTTTAGAGATAAGCTTTATCCATCGGTCAGCTGGCTAGATGCAGATTTAGCGATCAAATATCGTATACGTATTCTTTTAAATAAGGTTTTTAAAACAAAAAAAAGTCACCTTAAACTTTGTACATTCCCGTGCTTCTTTTTTTGGGTTTATAATAGTTTTTATAATTTTTGTAATGAATGTAGTTTTTATATAAAATTAGGGCCGTAGCTACGGGTAGTTCCCTTACAACGCATTTTTATATGCGTTATAATGCGTTTTTTCATATTTTCGTAGAATCACCCCTTAAAATTATTGACGCTATTTCAAATACACCGTGTATATATATATATATATATATTTGAGGTATGTTATTTTATATCTTAAACCGTTCAAAAGTTAAAGGACTTTAGATTCGGGATGTATGGATTTTTGTTGACCATGGAGTCAAAAAGTTAGCCACTGTGTGATAATGCCCTATTTCTTCTCCTATTTTTTATATCTTTTAAGACTCGTCATGTCATTAAAATGACGCGAGTTGAGTCATTCAACCAATTCATTTTCTTAAATAACTATATGCGAATTTTATCAATGGGCTCATTATGAGCCATGGTACAATTTTTAGTATAGGTAATATTACCATATCTATAAAAAACAGGGTTGAATTGGTTTTGTTTGTTTTGTAAATATTTAATTTAATACACACGAAATAACGTATGTCTAAACAAACAATATTATTTATTTTGATAATATCGATACCTTAGTTCTAAAATATATATATATATATATATATATATATATATATATATATAACTTTGCTCACCTAATTTAATAAAGGCACTTATTCTTATTATCTTTTTTATATTATTATTATTAATTATTATATCTCGAAACTAGGTCAAGGGAATAAGTGGCCCTGTAGGTACTCTATACGATCTAAGTTAGAGCTTTTAATGCCCTATTAAATTGACATAGTTTGTAAATAGAACACTTTTGATTTAAAGTATCGATATGATCAAATTAACAGTATCAAAAACTAGTTGTTTATAATACAATGACGAAAAATACTGTTTTTAGGGCGATTACGGAGCTCGAAGAGTATGACTGACGTTTGAGTTCAAATGCCATCAGTTTTAATATCAATCAACAATACAACGTTAGCTAGTTTTATTTTACTTTACTAGTGTAAAATATATTTTTTATCCAACACCTTCACAGAAACACTTGTTTTGAGCACTATTTTAAATGTCAAAAGTGAGTTTTTTTCCACTAGTGACTAAAAAATTTTTCACCCACTCTTTTACGTACAGCTTTTGATCTCACCCAAATTAGTTACATACCCTATTAATTAAGTATTATAACTATTCTATAAATAGAAGCACGTTAACTAAACCATAAAAATTAAAGAAAGCCCCAAATTATTCTTTAATTTTTGAATAAAATACTGTTTTTATGAAAAATTCTGTCATCACCGCGTCCATTTTGACGTTTGTAAGAAATGTAAAACTAGCAATTGTTTATTTTTAATATGCATACTTAGGCCATGGCTACCTATTATTTTAGTATTAAGAAAACTTAATCTTAATTTTTTGACAAAATTTTTCGCAAAATTATAGATTTTTATTTAAAAATAAAAGGTGTTGGATAAAATTAAATTCTCAACTCGTGTATTAAGTGATTTTATCCACTTAATACACTAGTTAGGAAAATAACTATTTTCTGTAGATTTATTATACAAAAAGTGGTGCTTTTAGATACAATCGCATAAAAAAGTATTGTTTGCAGTGCCGGAATATCTCTTTTTTTTTGAGCGGACCTTAAGAAAAAATTAAATGTTAAAAGCTATGTATATTTTTTAAATTCTGTATGAAAAATCAATTGAACCTAATGCGTCCCTGATTTAGTTTATTAATAATATCAATATTATTTATATTATTTAGTCTAATTATCACATTTAAGCGGACATACTTATAATTTTAAAACATTTGCTCATCCAAATAAAACAAAGGATTAGTCAAAAGTAGGGTTTTACTTTAGATGTTCCGTTTTTATCCGCTTATACTTATGATATGTAAAATATAAATTATAAAACCAGATATAGAACTATAAAAAATGTATTAACGTTTTAATATAATCCGTGTCGTAATTTAGCATAGATTATCGCTATCTTATCTAAATTTAATTACATTTAATATACTCCATAACAAGTTGTTATAAATGTGTTCGTTTTAATATTGAAGTGATTTATTTCCTTAAAAATAATGCCGGTAGTTATAGGAAGACATCTTATGCGGATTCGAAGAAACTCGGATTTTTTCCCGGAGGGGAATGGTAGGAGAAATTCGGATTTTATTCCTAGATCTAAACATATACTTATACCTTTAAATAGGTTTATGAGGTTAGTATTTATAAGTTTTAAATCCGAACAGTTTTAAACAAAGGGTCCATAGGCTTAAGGGAATGTAGATCTTATTTTTTTTAATTTAACAAACTGTTGAGTTTGCTAAATCTTTGCAAGTCAGTAGAAATATGTAGTAGAGTACTATGGACCTTGGCAAATTCTGAATTTAGGAAATACTTAATTAAGAAGAACAGTTCGAGGTTAAACATAACTTTTTGGAAGAAGAATGGATCCCCTCTAAAGGGCCCTAGGGGTTCTAGTTGATAAAAATTAAAAAAAAATATTGTTACAATTATAAATGATTACCCTAGGCAAAACGGTTTCTTGCCCTGATTTTAGTCATATGTGTTTTAACTAATTTTGGATCGAATTTGGCCACAAAATATTTCTATTACCTAAGGTTTCTGAGAAAAATGAGATAAAAATGGTAAAAAATTATTATTTTAGCCCTCTATTGTTCAAAAATTATGGGAGATAAAAATATTCTGAGGACAAATTTGGATTCAGCGACTCAATATTAGTTAAAAAATACCCAACTTAGAATATGGAAAATTTAAATTCATAGGGATAATATTTTAAAAAAAATTTAAATACAAATGGATCATGTGACAAAACTAAGTAGGGGTGGAGGGTAAGGAGAGTGGTGCATAAGGGGATACGCATAGCGCCACGTACTCAAATCGTCAAAAATCATCACTAGTGGGTCAAAAATTAACTAAAAATATGTTACGTAATACGGTTCTTATGTAATAAACTAACATTTCTATCATGTAGAACCATTAAAAAACAACAAAGAATACGCAATATTATTATTTATAAATAATAATAAAGAATAATAGTGCGAGATTAAACATAATTTTTTAAGGTCGGTTATAGAATGAGTTTTTAGGGGTTCTTTAAAAATTGCTGTAAAACAACAATATATAGGAGAAAGAGAATTTTAAAGAAAGAAGGACCCCCTCATCTTTAAAGGGGTTCCAATGTTGATAAAATTAAAAAAATAATATTGTGTGGACGTCAGAGAAGGAAAATTTTTTCCATTACCAAAAACTAAAGCAAAATTTTTATCTGGGGATTTACATTTAATATTGAATTGTTGTAGCTTGTAACAAAATTGTTGTTTCGTGCTGAACAAAATTAACTTAAGTTTAAAAATTTGTTTTGTTTGTTTGTCAATGGACCAGTTGGTTGTTATTAAAAACAAAATACTTTTATTAATATAGATCTTATAAGATTAAATTTCATCTTATAAATTTTAAATTAATTTTTTAAATATTTTATTCAGTATTTCATACATGATAGAATCTATAATTTATTTGAGGCGTATATATATATTTATAGTATTATTAATTTGAGCCATTTCAAAATGATATTTTATATCGATAAAAAATCTAAAACAGAAAATAAAATTAAAATGTTCTTATCAGGCGCTGGTAAGGTATTGCGTTTAAAATAATACTTATCTGCTATATCTTCTTTACCTAAAAAATATTATTAGTCAATACCTTACCAAAGTTTAAAAATGTTGCCTAAATAATAAATAATAATAAAATTCTTGATAAATCGTTAAAATAATTAAAAATGAACGAAAAACTGAATAAAAGTTCTTCTAATCTGATCCCGTTTTTAAAGAAAATTATTAGTTTTTGAAAGAATTTGTGCAATATTTGGTTTTATCAATCAAAATATGATAATTGAAACAAAGACACCTGTAACAATAAAAAGGTGTAGAGATGTAGAGAAATTAATTTAAAAAAGGGGTTTTTGTTGAAAACGTTTAGAGAAGTTAATTTGGAAAAATCTTTTTTATTGAAAAGAGAGCAAAGTTAAGTTACCGCGTAATACTTCATCAGTATTGGTGTCCAACTATTAGATAAAGATGAAGACCATTCGCTAATACAGTTATCTTTGCATAATTTTATGAAAATTGTATCTTTTAGCTTTCAAATTTAAATTAATAATACTATAATCATACCTGATAACATATGTTACACATAAACAATGTTTATTATACATTGCTTTATATCAATGATTATAACAATTCTAAGAAATTAATATATATTTTTTAATTTTTTATTGATATCAAAAAATATTTATAGCTTACGAGCTTCGGTAAAGTTGCAGTTTATAGTCCTTAAAAATATAATCTTTCTCTAAAAAAAGGCTACAATATTTTGTATAACAGCTAATATTTTTATGGAAAATATATCTTTGTAACCGGAAGACGTTATGTGGGGGTAGCGGGATACCACCCCCACAATCACTATTAAATTGGCAAAATTCATTCACCAGTTGGGAAAATTGACTGACCATTAACTTTTTGTCGTCATTGTTGGAAAAATCTCAATCTCGGGTAAACAGTTGGAAAATGGCAATCTTAGGTAAAAAATTTGCAACCTTTAATTGAGCTTTTTGTTACAGCCATTGTACAAAAACATAACTACTTGTAATTATTACATTACATTACATTTTTGTTTAACTTCGTCCAGGACTTCTGTGGGCTAGTAGTACAGGGAACCACCGGCTTTAATTGACTTTCGAACCAATTTATAGGGAGTGTCCGATTCACTTACGCCTTCGCCAAATTTCAATTATTAATTAACTGAAATAGGCAAATCGGCGCCGGTGAGAATCGAACTCACGCTATTTGGGTAGTAAACTCGTCGAATACGACGCGGTAGTCCACTACACCAATCCTCCCATTTGGACTTATTATGTTTTGTAATTGAATACAATTATCAATAATTACTATTTAGTTGTTTAGTTGTTTCAATGCGGGGTTCATAGCCCTCAACACCTGGTCCCTAGGGACCTTTGTGTTTAATAATTACTATTTAGTGACACGTGTTTTTATTTATGATTAAAAAAAATCAAAGCTATGTACTTCTTAAAGATAACCAGGATTATCTGTATTATGGCATATAGGTATACTTTGACGCACGGATCTGTGGCTACGGGAAATATTTTTGGAATGTGTGTGCAAGTGGGAGGCCCGTTGCAGGCACGCACGCCTTATAACGCTCTTGACGGAAAGAAGAGAGCGCGAATGATTCCTCCCCCTTTCGTCCGAGACTTTGTTTCATGCGGATACCTATACTACACTTATTATATCTACAAAATAATTATTAAACAATTATGAAACTTTCTTCATATCGATTAAACCTCTTACGTGTAATGTAAATTATCCGTGATATCCAAATATATCCCGATTGCAAAACATTATAAAATTAAATATACAGTACGATTATAAAGTGCCGAACAGTTTGAAAAGAAAATACTCTTCGTTTGTAGCCACGCCTCTGTTAGAGTTGTGCGCGACAAGCCCATGTGATTGCTATGTACAACAGCTCGGTGGCCAGTAAAACGCACACAGCTTTCTTGCATTTTACTCATCGCTAATGCCAGTTTTACATTAAAAAGTGTTCGGCACTTTATAATCGCACGGTAGAGTGTGATCCGTTTATTTTGGATACACCCCAATAAAAGGAGTAGGTATTGATGGATAAGGATGAATCTTTTTTTAAATGTGAGGACAAAAAAACCCTACTAGATAAGGCCCAAAAATAACGTTGTTTTGCAAAAACCGGCTAACTATACTAACTTTTATTATAGTGTTTTAAAAAAAAACATACTAGCGATTTTTTTATAACAAAAATTTTGTCGTGAGTGTATTTGCAATTGCTTAAAATGGGTCTATACTAAATTTTGTTAAAAAATATTAATCTGTTAATATTTTAGAGATAAACAATATATTGCGTAAAATTATGTGTTTTTTAAATTCTCAAGACAAGTAGACACTAAATGTCTAAATGGTATAGTTACTCCAGTAGACACTAGTATTAACTGTTTTATCATACACTAAAAACTGTTGATAAGAAATTAATAGATTTTTGTACCTACCTACCTCCTTATTAAAATTATTTTTCTAATACGTACATAATTTAAACTAGGTAAATTTAAATTAATTCAAGCATTTTATTTATTAAAAAAACTAAATAAAACAATAAAATTTCATTTTAATAAGCTAAAAGAGGACTTTTAATTTTATTGTTTACTAAAAGATAAATTAAATTACTGAATTCTCAATAAGGCCCCCGTTTTTTTCAATACATTTTTCGTACCTACGACGTGTGTTTCTAACAACTTTTCGAAGCTGTTGAGGTGTTATTTCTTGATACGCTTCTCTTATTCTATTTTTTAAATCCTCTCTGTTTTGAGGCCTGTTTTTTTAAACCTTATTTTCAATTGTTCCCCAAAAAAAAGAAATCTAAACAATTAAAATCAGGGTATCTAGGGGGCCATTGAATTAATGTCTACTTGACTTAAGTATTTTAAAAAATCGCATAGTTTTATGCAAAACATTTTCATTTCTTAAATATTAACCGATTGATGGTTCTTGACCAAATTTGGTACAGACCCATTTTAAGCAATTTCAAATACACTCACGACAAAATTTTTGTTGTAAAAAAGTCGCTAGTATTTTTTTCTTAAAAACCTATTATAAAAGTTAGTGTAGTTAGCCGGTTTTTGCAAAACAAAATTATTTTTGGGCCTTATCTTGTAGAGTTTTTTTGTCGTCACATTTAAAAAAAAGGTTCATTCTTATCCATCAATACCTACTCCTTTTATTGGGGTGTTTCGAAAATAAACGGATCACACTGTATACTATTTTTAAGCATTTTCTTTTATCACTGAGATTTTGTTACCGTATTAAAAACTGAAAAATTCTATATATTTGTAACCCCTAGCAAGTTTAGATATTAAAGTTATTTTTTGCCGTAACAACTTGTACACTCTAAATTTGTTCCGTCAATCTTTCTGTAGTATTAACTGTAATAATTAAATCAAATTCACCATGTCAGAACGTGAATTTACAATATTTATTAAAATTAACCTCAATATTTCTCGGTTTAGTAAAATCTCAGCTCTTTCCCTGTCGCACTCTTAATTTTTCGGTCAATCTTGTTATAGTATTAACTGTAATAATTCACTATGTCAGAATGGGAATTTACAATATTTATTAAATTCACCTCAATATTACTCGGTTTAGTAAAATCTCAGCTCTTTTCCTGTCGGTACTTTTACAATATTGGTTGAAAATTCCCATAATTATAGCTTACATTCTACAAAAAATATCAGTAAAATTCCCAAAATAAAAATTCACATTTTTACAGATAACAGTGAATGTACCCCTTTCTTTGCTGGTAACATATGACCTACTTTATTTGCTGTGAAATTACTATATTTTCATTTACAGTGCGGTAAAATAATTTTACATTAAAATTAATGCATGTGATCCGAAAACCCGGCACTTTTACAGTCCCTAAAATTACAAGAGCCCGCAATACTACTTGAAATACTCATTAAATTCGCTACTTAAATTACTGTAAAATCACAGGTAAAAATTCACATTTTTACAGATAACAGCGAATTTACAGTACTGATTTAAATTTACCACTTTATTTGCTGGTAACATATGACCTACTTTATTTGCTGTGAAATTACCATATTTTCATTTACAATGTATCCAATAACTAAAATCGTTAAGTATTTAGGTAACAAATTTTCAGTAAACATAAAATACCGGATAATTTTTGAAAGTTTTTTGAATTGGATACCGCTTATCTAAAAGGAACCAAGCGACATTTTCAACGAAATTTTGATAGGTATGGGAACATTTTCTTTGAGCTTAGTACAACCTATTCCCATGCCTAACAAGTCCAAATTTCGTTAAAAATGTTGCTTGGTTCCTTTTAGATAAGCGTCCATAAAAGTCCAATTATTAATATTATCAGAATAATAAATGTAAGTTATAAGAGTAATAAATGTAAATATTCAGAAAGCAAAACCAATATTTGTGTGGAAAGAATAAAATCTGTAAAAATATAACAAGTACAAAATGTTAATATTTTAAAATTAATAAAAAGTCCCTAGCACCAGCTTTTTAAAGCTTAAAAGCTTTTAAGCTGGGTGAACATTTATATCTGTTCAAAATTCAAAAAATATTAATTTTCCTTATTCTTTTCAGTTTTGATGTTGAAAATGGAGCCAGTCCAGGTCGAAGTCCTCTCGATGGCGCGGCCAGTCCTTCCGCAGGATTGGTCCTGCAAAACCTTCCCCAAAGAAGGGAAAGTTTCTTGTATAGATCCGATAGCGACTTTGAAATGTCACCGAAGTCGATGTCTAGGAATTCTTCAATAGCTAGTGAAAGGTCAGTGAGCATGATTTTAAAATTTCTTTAAAATCCAAAATTTAAGAATATTTAGGATTTTTTAGTTTAAATGTCAAACAATCTTTAACTATTTTTTTAATAAATCAAAATTTTCTACACAAATCCTGAATATTTTGAAAACTTTAAATTTTTAACAGAAAAATAATTTATTTTCTTCTGGGTAAAGAAAACATTAACGTCGATAACAGTAAATTACAGATTTCTGTAACAGTTGTATTTCTGCTGAATAGCAGCGACGCCTGTTCGTAGGTGGCTTAACTAACCCATTCCTGCTGAACAGATAGTGTTATCTAGATATATTTTGCCGAATCGTGGCGGACCCTATCCGCAAGATTCTAAATTATATCTTTTTCCTGCTGAATCATGGCGGCTCCTATCAGCAGGTTTTTGAACTAAACAGCTGCTACAACCTAGTTGTGTATAGCTTTCTAGAATAAGATATGTACACACAGGCAGATAACTTATAATCAATATTTAAATACTTACAAAGCTTTTACATATTTTTTATTCAGGATGTTTTTATTGTAATGTTACTATTCGAAATGCAGATTGAAGAGATGTTAATTTGAAAAGGACAAAGCAATTAAACACAAAAATTAAGAAGGATTTATTTAATTTAAAGATGAAATTATTTTAGACTACAATGCCATATTTATATAGGGTGTTCCGCCCCTAAATAACGCCTAGAATAAAATAAAATAAATTACGTAATTGGTTAATTTCAGTGAAATTTTTTCACTGTAAGATTTTTTCACAGAAAATGTTATGGACGGCAAAATATTCGGTGTTATTTTGCCCAGCACTAAATTTCCATGTCAATTTTAATGAAAAAATGTCCTTGTAGTGTATATTTTTGTCTTTATTTTCGTACGTATTGCTTTTTTTATACATACCTACAAATATCATTAATTTTCTTAAATTTTAAGGCACCTCTAACTTTTTACTTAAAATATTAAACAAGTGCTTCTCTGAACAAACTTTCATCTTATAATAAATTTGCTATAACTTGTACCTTTCATTTTTACAGATTACCTGCAAATTTAATTTATTAAAAGGGACACTGTTTATATTTAATATTGTTAAACAAAATTTATAAGTATAATCAAAAATTTTAATATAACTATTATTTCAAGTTATTATTATCTATGGTTAATTATAACATAGATAATAATAATAATAATAATATTTCCTACAGGATGCTTCTTGAAATTTATTTAGGGTTATTTGTGATAAACACTCGGAAATGAAGCAAATAAAAACTTTATTGCATTATTATGGCAGAGTTTCACCTAATATTTAGGCTTCTTCAGGGCTAAATTATTAAAAATGCATTACAACAAACAAATTAAACAAAAACATTACATCAACAAACAAAATACATTGGACATTTTTTAACAGGATAATTCTCACTGTAGAATTAATTGTTCTACAGTGAGAATTCTCCCGTTGAAAAATGTCTAGTGTATTTTGTTTGTTGATGTAATGTTTTTGTTTAATTTGTTTGTTTTAATGCATTTTTAATAATTTAGCCCTGAAGAAGCCTAAATATTAGGTGAAACGTTGGCATGATTATGTAATGCAATAAAGTTTTTATTTGCTTCATTTCCGAGTGTTTATCACAAATAACCCTAAATTAGATAATAATGTTGTAATAATATTACAACATATTTTGTAAATTATATTAAAACTTTGCTCGAAAAGCACATACCTAATTCTTCAAAAAGTGCGGTGACATTAAAGAAAAAACCCCAGATGGTTTCTGTATTTTTGTAAAATATTACAATTAAAACATCCTTGATATTTTTGTTAATAATCTTAATAACATTTTTTTAAATTTTCTATTTCTCTTCTCTATTTACTTAACTATCTGTTTGTTTATTAAACTCTCTACTTTTTACTAAATTATTATACAAAAAAAAATAAAAGAAAATCTTAAATTTACGGTAAAATTTTTACAATAACGATCTATTTTACAGATTCAAGGAGACAGAAAGCATTTTGGAAAGATCGTATGTATTTGTGTACTTAGAAATTTTACCTATAGTCTTTTTGTTTTTTATTTTCCATTAAAATGGGTCATGGGTTTAATACTTTAATAACCGTGGTCTGGAATCAATATTTAGTGCAAACAAAAAATTATATTAACCATATGGTTAAAAAGTAAAAAAATACAACATCTCCAGCCATCCGTACCGGAATTCTAATTTTACCTAGTAAATTTCCGATTAGGGTGATCACGTCACTGGAGTTTGTGTTTTTCTTTACTATGTACCTTATTCTTGATTTAACCATATTACTTGACCAAATTAAATTGTTTGATATTTACAAATTTAAAAAATCTATATAAAACATTTTACTATTCCTTAAAACGACTTTTGTTTGATTAACGCAGTCGTCCCTCCGAAGTGACTGATCGATTTCGTGCTTTTTACTATTACTTGAACCATAGTAGATAAAATTAAATATATACACTACTGGAAAAAATTAAAGGAAAAAAAATCCTAATTTTTTTATTAATTTTTGAAAGGCTGTAAAAAATATTCATATGAAGATAAAAAAAGAGAATTTTGAAGCTTTAAGTTTCTAGTTTTGAGATCTTTTAGCAATTTTTTTTGTGAGGCACGGTTGTTTCGTAATCATAAGAAGTAGCGCGAGATTTTTTTTTTTTTGGACATGGATTGGGAAAATTTTTATCAGTTAAACCAATGCATTTGTCTGTTACCTTGTTTTTTTAGCTTTAATTTGCTTTTTTTATTCTCTCTGCGTCGATTTTTCGCTGAGATATCTAACTTTAAATGAAAAAGGATTCTTTTGTTTTAGATCATCGATATCTCAGCATGCTGCAGCAACTAATGAAAGCACAGTAAATCAAAGGGCGGTTTGAATAAATAGTCCTACCATGATTTTTAAAAATCTATGGCTTATTTACAAATTTTGATGAAACGACTAATGTCGAGCTTATATTTTACAGCTCAATGTACCAACAATAATGCTGTAAATTTTCAAATTGATCCATCAAACCATTTTTCCGGACCAATTAAAAAGTTTTACAAAACAATTAAAGGAACAAGGGTCAAAATACATATTTTTTCCTAAGAAATGTTTAGTAAACATTGTGTAATTATAATCAAAATGAAAAAAACTTTTTTTTTGCATTTTTTCAAAAAATTTTATTAGTTACTTGTTAAATTTAAGAAAAAAATTGTTTTCGAAAAAATAAAAAAATAAACAAATTGAATTTTTTTTTGGAATATTTTTCGAATTTTTCTTTTTTTTTTCTCAAATTTAACTAGTAACAAATACAAAATTGTGAAAAAAAATGAGAAAAAAAATCGTTTTTTTCATTTTGATGATTATTAAACAATTTTTACTAAACATTGTTTAGGAACAATACACTTGTAAATAAATAAATAAATAAATAAATAAATAAAAATTTGATCTATTGGTAAAATTTACAGGGTTTTTTTGGGTACACTGGGCTATAAAAATTACGCTCCACATTAGTCGTTTCATCAAAATTTGTAAATATGCCGTAGATTTTCTAAAAAACCGTAAAAAGTATTTTTTAAAATTTTTTTTCAAATTAATGTGAAGGATAAAAAAAATCTTTAAAAATCATGGTAGGTAGAGAGTTTATTCAAGTTTATATTCATTTGATTTACTGTGCGGTCATTAGTCGCTGAGATATCGATGATCTAAAACAAAAGGATCCTTTTTCATTTAAAGTCAGATATCTCAGCGCAAAATCGTCGTAGAGGGAATAAAAAAAGCAAAATAAAGCTAAATAAACAAGCTAACTGACCAATGCATTGGTTTTACTGAGAAAAAAAATTCCCAATCCGAGGACCAAAAAAATAATTTTTTGTCCTGCGCTATTTCTTATTATTCTTGTCTGCGTCGATAGATTTTATTAATTTTTTTAATTTATTATTGCAAAGCTCTTAATTGATTCAACTTTAAAAATAAAGGTTATTATGAAGTGGCAGTAAATGTTGACTCCAGATTATTATTCAATGTGTGTTTAATGTTGCGATTACTCACGAGGATAACATTTACGATACGAGCAGGACACGAGTAATTTATACGAGCGAGTAAAAGCCATTAAACTTGAATAGAAAACCATACTTTATCTAGGACTATTTAAAATTAAACTGTTGGCTAAAAAAATCCTATTAAAAGCCTGATGTCGATTCTGCGAGGCCTATATTGATGAATGATAAGTACGAAAAAATTTCTTTAAAACGGTTTCTCAAAACTTAATTTAATACTCTGTGTGCCGAGATATTTTAATTTAAAAAATCATCTAAAAGGCATATATAATACTGGGTCAATAGTATAAAATCTTCAATTTATTTGAGTATATAATATATGGCTAAAATAGCTCAATGAATACTTATCAATAAAAATCTAAATCAGAAATAATGTGTTTTATACTATTATCACTGTGGTTATTGGCAAATTTTAACTTTTTGTTTCCAACGATAAAAAAATCGACCGGATCGATCGTTTTTTTTTACGTTTTTTCTAATTTATTGTACTATGTTCATAGGACGTGCCTGTAGAGCAGTAAATAGAAATATATATTTTATATATAGTAGTAAAATTATTAATTATAGTCACTGCATTAAAAAAAGCCGTATCTCCAACGCCAAAGGTCGTATATTTTTTTTATAATGAATTATTATTAATTATTGTTTTAGGTGAAGCGAAATTAAAAAAAAAATACCATTTTTGGATTTGAAATGTCATGAAAGGTCGAGAAAATGTAAAAAAGTGAGTGTTGAAAAATATCAGTCTGTCTGTTTTCTGTATCTAAACCTTGTATGTTTTAAACTAAATGTCGATTTAAAAAAAATCTTTCAAAAACGATTTAGTACCTTTGTATTTTGCCTGACCTAAATAAAATACCGTATTTTGACAATAAAAACCGGGATAAACTCGAAATCGGTGATAGGTTTAGTCCTTGATAAAGAATTTTTATTTATTTTTTGTAGACCAGCGTAATAGACCCAGCACAAAAATGATTAAAGCTGTGTAGGAAATTGGACATGATTTTTACCTGTGCAAGAAGTTTTACCCTACGATCAATAATAATTTCAAATCCAAGAATGCAAAAAAAAAATTAAATTTCGCTCTACTTCACCCTAAAACAATTCATTAACAAAAAATATACGACCTTTGGCTTTGGAGATATGGCTTTTTGTAATTTAGTGACTATAATTAATAATGTTGCTACTATATCGTCGGCTTACAAGTAAAAGGCACTAAGTCACTTTTTTGCGAAAATGGGATTTTTATGGCACTGTAATTAATTTTTGATGATCTATGTACAGGTAAACCGAACTAACTTCTAAGTGGACTGCCAAGAGAGTTACCCACTATACAAAACGCACCAGTTTGATTTTGAATAAAATTTTATCTGGCAATAGGCACTAAGTCACTTAGTGCACTTAGTGCGTTTTACTTCTAGATTATTTCAAATGTTTCTGCACTAAGCGAAACGTACATTTTTGTAACAATTATTACAAAAATTTAAAAACAACAGTGAAAGTTAAATTTGTCAATATCTCAAAACCATGTTTTTGGACTTAGTGCTCTTTACTTGTAAGCCGACGATATATAAAACATATATTTCTATCTACTGCTTTACAGACACGTCCTGTGAACATAGTACAATAAATTAGAAAAAAAGTAAAAAAAAAACGATCGATCCGGTCGATTTTTTTTATATTTGCCTAAATTGCTTCTTATGGTGTGTTTAATCAATTTATAAAAAAAAATCAGGGGTCGGAAACAAAAAGTTAAAATTTGCAAAAAAAACACCGTGATTATAGTACAATAACCCAAGAAAGTTTTAACTTTGAAATAAATTTTAATTAATGCCAAAAAATGTACTGGTTTGGTCTTAGATGACGGAATTAGTATTTTGTACCCGAGGACCCTTTTTAATTGCATGTTTTTATTCTTCTTTACAGGATGTTTTCTAAATACAGATACTAAATTTATTTCTACATTCAATAATACAGGGTTATTCAGAAATAAGTTAGAGAAATTTAAGATAATAAATATGAAAAAAAGTTCGTATAAAGGTTCTTCCGGAAATGAGCCCTAAAGGAGCTACTGCTCTTTAAAATTGTAATAAAAATTAACTTTTTAATTATCAACTCTTGTACCCTTCAAGCTAGAGCGACAGGCTTTTGCATGTATACTAGTATTAATAAGGGCAATAAGTTTATGTTATTTTTTTTTGAATTTATCCAGAGGCATTCCTAGAAGGACAAAACATGTGAGGCTTAGCACATTTTTCCCCAAACTTTTTAATGTGTAATTTTTTTGGATATTTTTTAGTAAATATAGATTCCTTCAGTAAAAATACATAAAAAATGTCATATAGTGTAACACTGTAGAAGCAACCGTTTTCAAAAAAAAATGCAATTAAGAGGAAGTAACATTTTGTGCCACTAAAAATGTTACTTTTTAAAAGGCTATCTCCTTTAATATTAAATTTAGGTGTTTTAGTGAAGAATACTTTTTTACTTAGTTTCAAGTAAAGAATCGTGCTGAAGCATTAAAATTTTATTGGTGCTTTTTGTTCCCCATTCAATATGTCCATCTTCTAAGGGCCGCAGCTCCCTTAGGGCTCATTTCCGGACCAACCTTTATAAGAACTTTTTTTCATACTTTTTAACGTAGAATCACGTCTTAAATTTCTCGAACTTATTTCTGAATAACCCTGTATAAAAAAATAGTTTTGATAAGGGTTGTTCCGGCCCTTCTAGGGTACGTCTAAAATAGGATTTTTATAAAATATTTTTAAAACTACAGAAACGAAATTTATCGCATTGACAAAGGAAATTATCTTATGTAATTTTTATTTGCTACTCAAACCAGGGGCATCAAAAATGGGGGGGGGCTTATCATTTCTTTGCTACAAATTCTTTTTTGAGGTGTTTTTTGACGTTGTCCCAATAAAATATAATTCCTTAGTTAAAAAAAAAATACATAAAAAAGATACTCTTTTAAGAGATGTTACATAAAAATGTAACATCGTAGGGCCAACCGTTTTCGAGAAAATTGCAGTTAAATTGATAATTTTAGGTTCCACGTTTCACGAGCTCAAAAATAGGAACTAAGTAGTACTTTAGTGTTAAAATGTTATTGGTGATTTTTTTTAGTTCCCATTTTTAAAGCTCTAAACGTGAAATAATCTCTTGTAATTTTCTTGAAAACGGTTGACTCTACGATGTTACATAAAGACTATCTTTTTTATGTAGGTACTTTTTAGTAAGGAATCTTATTTTATTAAGAAAATGTCAAAAAAACTACACACAAAAAAGTTTTGAGCAAAAAAGTTTGAATGCCCTTCAATTTTCCACGCCCCTGCTTAAAGTCAACAAATAAAAATAACGTACGATAATTGCTGTAGTTTGTAGGGTTCCAAAGATATTAGTTAAAAACTCTATTTTAGACAGACCCTTCACACGTCCCCCCAAATGGAAATAATTAAAAAAAAATAGTAAGATTAGATGACTATTAATTATGTTAGCAAGGGGTCTGTAAACTTCAAAACCTCTAAGAACGAAATCCAAATGAGCACTTGTTCGTAAATAGTGGTAAAAGTTCTTCAGCAGACTGCATGCTAAACAACAGTAACAAACTGCAATTTCTTTTGCACAATTCTAATACTGTTTTTGTTGCCAAATCTCTATCTCTTTCTGTTTTTGAGAAATACCCTGCCGAAAATTTAAAAAAATTAAAAATTTTTATTTTAGGTGAAAAATAAATAATTTATTAAAGCACAAAGGTTTTCTATGACTTAAATGGAGATTTCTCCCGTTAGATTAGACAGGGACAAAAGTTCTACCCAAAAAGGATAGAAGACATACATACACTCCCACTTCCACCCAACCAAACAAATTCTGTATTTGTTCTTTGTTGAACAAATACAATATTTACTTGGCCGGGCGAAAAGTGTAAAAGTAGAATTCTCTTATTCTACATATTTACATTAGCTATGTTCGTTCGTGCGCTCACTGCTACACTTTCCGGCAAACCAAATAAATACTGTATTTGTTGTATGAAAAACAAATACAGTATTTATTTGGTTGGCTGGAAAGTGTAGCACAAATGAGATAGAGATAGGGTAGATGTCTTTTGTTTCATAATTCTAGTTGTAGAGAGCTCCATTGAAGTTACATTCTTGCTCTATAAAATCGTAAAGAAAAGTATATGGATTTCACTTCCGATGTTCAACTGAAGACTAGTTTTCAAGAGGTCTGCAATGACGATTCAGTGTTGCTGTGTAAGACTATTTTGGGCAGTGTATGTCATATTTAGCAAAATTGACAAACATGGACCCATGGCCCATGGGCTGGACAAATATAATAAATTTGACGTTAAATTTATAAACTCTGCTTAACAAAGATAAATTCACCTTCCTTTAAACATCATTGCAGAGGCATCAAAAGCTATTCCTCAACTGAACTTTTAAAATGATTTCCAGACATTTTTCGTAATTATTTTATAGAGCATAAATGTAACTTTAATTTAAACTAGAAATAACTTTTGTAGCTGCTATAATAATTTAAATATGAGCCTCAAAATTTTAATTTTTATAAAATTTTGGAACGGCTTTTCTAAAAAGTGGAAACATATAGAGATTTTATCTAAACAAAATCGAAATCAGTAACAAAAACACTATTAGAATTGTGCAAAAGAAATTGCAGTTTGTTATTGTTATTATTGTTATATACGAACTGGCGCTCATTAGAATTTCGTTCTTAGAAGTTTACAGACCCTTTGATAACATAATTAATAGTCATCTAATATTGCTATTTTTTTTAAACCTATTTCCATTTGGGGGGACGTGTGCCTTAGGGATATTTTTCGGACTAACTTTTATTGGAGCATTGTTTTGGATTTAGAATTACCCCTTAATTTAGTACCTCTATTTATAACTTCCTATATGTCAAAATTTAATTTAGTTCTTTTTATGTTATTCTTTCATACTCAAGTTTAAAATATTGGTACAATATAATTTGAGCTTGGAATCTGCTTTTTGTATATTTTTTGTGTAACAGCCTGTATATCGATGTTAATAGCAAATAGTAATAGAATACAACAACATTAACAAAAAATTTGTTGTGTTAATAATGAAAAATTATAAACGAAGAAAAATTAAATATAAGGTTTATGATGAGTAGTATATGATAAAATACGACAATAAATAGGTAAGGATGAGGATTTCTTAAAACTGACGTTCTCCACTTGAGAAATATAATTATTTTTGTTTGTTTTTGGTTTAAGCAGCTTGATACAGAATCAATACTCATATTTGCATTAGGGTGGGTCAAAAAAACGACTTTTTTTTTACTTTATACTCTAAAAAATAGGTTGCTAGACACCTCTAGAAAATTCTCACCAAATATGAGCTTTTAATTTTGACAAAAAGGTTTTCCGCTTTACAATTTTCCATTTTTTCCTCAGTATTAGAAACAAAAATTCATATCTATCTGACAACTGTTCGTTAAAAAGTATCTCTCCTCATATTCTTGTAGGAAATCGAACGCTCTACAAAAAAGGTTTTTTACAATTTTTGCGTAACCTCACCGTTTAAAAGATATCAAAGGTTAAAGTTTGATTATTTTAAGAGACATTTCTGTTTTGCTTATGAATTTTATAACTCGCTTACAAAAAATTTTTATGAATTGAGCAATTCATAGTTTTGTAGGAAATTAACCGCTCTACAAAAATGGTCTCTTATGATTTGTCGATTAAATTAAGCGTTTAAAAGATATTCATTCTCAAACTTCAATGCATACTAATTTTAATAGTTTTTGATGAATAATTCAAAAATTTTCAATTTAATTTATGAGTGTCACGAAAATTTATACAAATTTGAGTTCCTATTAAAAGAGAAATGTTTTGAACTATTTGTCTCGTTTTTTTTTTAGTCCTACGTATGTTTGGTTATATTGAAAAAAAAATTAGTGCATTATTTCTAACTCAGAGTCAATGATTTATTAAATTTTGAAAAAAATAACGTTTTCGTTATGAATTAAATATGAAAAGTATTGATTTTGAAGAAAAAAAAATGTTCAATTTGTTATTAAAAATATTATTAAAATAAAAAAGTTTTAAATAAATTTTCGAAGGGGAAACTTCTATAAGAGTTACTCTTACGATAGAAACTCAAATTTGTATAAATTTTCTTAAAACTCATAAATTAAATTGAAATTTTTCGAATTATTCATCAAAAACTATTAAAATTATGCATTGAAGTTTGACGATGAATATCTTTTAAACGCCTAATTTAATCGACAAATCATAGGAGACCATTTTTGTAGAGCAGTTAATTTCCTACAAAACTATGAATTGCGCAAATCATAATTATTTTTTGTAAGCGAGTTATAAAATTCATAAGCAAAACAGAAATGTCTCTTAATATAATCAAACTTTAACCTTTGATATCTTTTAAACGGTAAGGTTTACTAGAAAATTGTAAGAGACCTTTTTTGTAGAGCGTTCGATTTCCTACAAGAATATGAGGAGAGATACTTTTTAACGAACAGCTGTCAAAGAGATATGAATTTTTGTTTCTAATACTGAGGAAAAAATGTAAAATTGTAAAGCGGAGAAACTTTTTATCAAAATTAAGAGCTCATATTTGGTGATAATTTTCTAGAGGTGTCTAGCAACCGATTTTTCAGAGTATAAAGTAAAAAAAAAATAGTCGGTTTTTTTGACCCACCCTAATTTGCATAGTCAATAGTACATAGTATTTAACAGCACAATCGCGATTAATCGTTCGGCTGAATAATAGGTCATTGATGAATGAGTATGGATTGACCACTGGTCAACCACGAATCAACAAAGTCACATATTTGAAATATCTACCTACACAACTTTGGAGTTAGATACTTAAAGTTAAAGCAAATTTAGATCATTGTTGGACCAACCACCTACGTACGTTCGAGAATTTTGAGTTATTAGCCCTATATTAACAAATAGCTTTAATTCTCCATACCATATTTTTTCCATTAGCTACACGGTAAAAATAAATTACATTAAATTACATATTCCGTAAATGGTAATATGTTGCCATAGACCGGAATGGTAGAAATTGCATAGTCCATAATGGTAATATTTTGCACAGACCGGAACGGTAAAAATTACATAGTCCAGAATAGTAATATTTTGCATAGACCGGAACGCTAAAAATTACATAGTCCAGAAATTTGAAAAAAAAATATTTACTACTTACAAAAAGGTTTGTTCCAAAAAGTCTCTGTGTTAAAGCTTTTTTGAAAAACGTAGCGTGAAGTTCATTTGGTTTAATAAACCAAACGATTTGCACCCTTAGTACGAGTATAAACTGCTTACATCTTTCTTTAAAGATCTACTGGTTGATAAAGATCGTTATTTATAATGAACGTAAAATTTAGACCACAAATATCGTACATAAATAATATTTACCTTTTTTACACTTTTAACACTTTAACCTGGCAGCATGCGTCGCTATCTCTCTAACAATAACAATATTAAACGGTCCGTCTCATGATGCGACGCCTCTTGGTTATTGTCCAAAGCGCACGCGCATCTTAAAATAACATAGCCCGACATTGTAAAATCATGTAAAAATATGTAAATCAATGTAAATATATTTTTTTACATTATTTTACATTCTTTTACATTCTTTTACATTCTTTTACGTCCTTTTACATTCTTTTACATTATTTTAAATTATTTTATATTATTTTACATTCTTTTACATAAATTCATGAATTATGCATAGTCCAGAATAGTAAATTTACTATTCCGTACTATGTAAATTCATGTATTTTTACATTATTTTACATGCAGTTTTTTCAGTGTACACTGATAAAACAATTTATTTGGGTCAACAAAATATTTGGTTGGATATGGCCAATTGAGTTATTTGGTTATGGTAAATAAATTTTGTTTAAACGTTAATACATATATATACAAAACATATGTTTTGCCTGATCTCGTTCCAATATATAAAAAAAAACTAAATGTTTATTTTTTTATTCAAAAATAGCAAGGTCCTGGACTATACAACCGCGAACTACAAAATTGTATAAATATTTTCTTTCGGAAATCCAATTAATATGTTTCGTTCAGATCAACCGGTTTAATAATATCACGTTTTACCAAACCACGAAAATTTTCAGCCTGAATTTAAAACGATGAATATTTAATATGAATTTTAAATGGCCGCGTTTACAGACTGCAAAAAATTGAAATAAATTTAATTAGGGTATAATATTAGGATTAAATTTTAAAATTGATATGATTTAAACCGAGTTTTTTTCATGCTTTATAGGAAATTTAACTGAATATTTAAATGTAGTCTCTAAATTTACGATGACAGTTAAAGTAATATTAAAGTTTTATCCTAAAATTAAGTACAATAAAAAAGTACTATAATAACTTACAGTATAGCTCACTTATAACGTACTCGGGATATTCGTTATATCGGTTATAACGGATAAATCTAAAAGTCCCGGCCAAAGTGCTATATAATAAATATAAATTTTGCTCGCTTATAACCAGTAGTTGGCGTAAACTCAGTTATGACTCATCAACGTTGAAAATGAACACAGAAACATAGGCTTACGGAATAATTTTGCCGAAATATGAGGGAAATTTTTATAAAGGTCACTAAATCGAAACATTTGACGACTAATTTGTTACACAACAATATTGACTATACATATTAACTATACTTATGTATATATATATATATATATACAGTGCGTGCATTAAGTCTGGAATCACCCGAATAACTTTTTAGTTACAAGTAAAATACAAAAATCCTCAGACAGGTCGATTTATATTTTTAATTCTGCAAATTTTGGTCTAAAAAAAGTTATCAAAATTGGCACCCCCTTGCACCCTCACCCCCCCAACTTTTTTTTTCAAATAGCAACCTACCCCTTGTGATACATCATTGAAAAGGTAATTTAATAAGCTTTCCAACAGTGTATGATAAAGCCTAATTTGTTAAAGAGTCTATGAAAAAACGCATGTTTTATTTAAACATTGTTTATTGTTTGTGTGAAATATTACGCATAATATGGTAATTGTTGCCCTATTTCCTCCTTGGCACCTTCCTGAGAATCTAAATAAGGTTGTTTTAAACTTATTGTAATATTTTATACCCTGTTGAAAAATGCAATTTTTTTTCTTTTTATTGACCAATTTTATGTTTACTATTTAATCGATTTTAATCCCGTTTTTTTACTGTCCACTGTCAAAGAGCTGAAGGACATCAATTTGAACATTTATAGTGAACTAAAGTTATACTTTACATGTCTTTATAATAAACTAAATTGTGCATTTTATCATTAGCCCTTTACCAAATTAGGCTTTATTATACACCGTTGGAAAGCTTATTAAATTACCTTTCCAACGAAGTGTCACAAGGGGTAGGTTGCTATTTGAAAAAAAAAAGTTGGGGGGTGAGGGTGCAAGGGGGTGCAAATTTTAATAACTTTTATTACACCATAATTTGCAAAATTAAAAATAAAAATCGACCTATCCAAGGGTTTTTGTGTTTTACTTGTAACTAAAAAGTTAATCGGGTGATTCCAGACTTAATGCACGCAGTGTATATATATATATATATATATATATATATATATATATATATATATATCGGTGTTTTTCAAATAAAAAACCGACATTCTTTTAAGAATACGAAAGTTTTTAATTTTTATTTATCGATAACTTTTTTCCCACCTTACTCGTTTAAATTGAATCGTTAAAAAGAATCAAGATAAAAAGAAATAAAAATGTAAATATTTAAAACCTCGCGTCAACGCTAGAGGTGACGCGGCGCCTATGCGAGTACTGGAAATTCGCCAAGTACTGCTTATAACGAACTCGGTTTTAACGAACGCTCGGGTATAAAGTTCAATATTTTGTGGAAAGATGGTCCAAACCTCGTTTATAAAAAGCAAAATTCGTGGATAACTATAAATTTGAGATTCACATACTTAATTACATAAAAAAATTATATTTAAATTAAATAAATTGTCATCACGATACATGACGTTTAAACCAAAAAAAAAACTTTATTTTATAAAAAAGATTTTTTTTTTAATATAAAGTCTAGCTTTGTTTCAAAACGTTTTTTTTTGTGTTTAAAAAAGATGTGATTTTTTTTAATTTACAACTGTAATAGTTTAAAATTTTTGATTCTCAGAAATAAAGACATTTTCTTGTCTTAATTTTTTATTTTATTTTAAAATCGTGTTCCTTTATTGCATATATTCGGTTATAACGAACATATTTACCGGTCTCACAGTGTTCGTTATAACCGAGTTTTAAAATTTTCTTAAATTAACCCTTTAACTTTACGATGAGAACGTAAAATTAAGTGTTTAAAATTCAGTCGCAGCGTGGTCTTTGTAAGGGACGGGTGTGACCGCTTTGGCGGATATGCACAGGACTAGAATATTATTTTATATCTTATGTAATTTTCCAAAAAATACCACAACATATTTTTTTTATAAAATGTAACGACAGTTTTTATAGGTTGACTTTATGAACATGCCTAGCGCAGTACCGTGCTAGTCAGTATTGCATTAATTGACTTAACTATTGACAAAACCATAATTTGCAATCTAAAAATGGACAAAAAAGGTTTTAGTTTAGCAATTGAGAATGGAATTAAATAAACCAAATTAAAGAATGTGTCTGTAAAAATATTTAGATAAGTAATAAAACAGTTTATATCATTTTGCGATGAAAACCTATAAAAGTTGGTTTAACATACAGCCTGTTCCAGAACTCGCGTACCGAAATTTAAGAGGTGATTCTACATCCAAAAATATGAAAAAAAGTTTCTATAAAGGTTGGTCCGGAAATGAGCCCTAAGGGAGCTACGGCCCTTCGAAGATGACGTATTGAATGGGGAACAAAAAAAAGCACCAATAATATTTTAATGCTGCAGGGTGATTCTTCATTTAAAACTGAGCAAAAAAGTATTATACACCAAAACACCTAAATTTAATATTAAAGGAGTAATAGCCTTTTAAAAAGTAACGTTTTTGGTGGCACAAAATGTTACTTCCTCTTAATTGCATTTTTTTTTATAACGGTTGCTCCTACAGTGTTACACCATATGATATTTTATATGTATTTTTAGACTAGAAATCTATATTTTTTACAACAAATCCAAAAAACATACACATAGAAAAGTTTGGGGCAAAAATGTTTTAAGCCTCATATATTTTGTCCGTCTGGGCACGCCTCTGGATAAATTAAAAAAATAAATTAACATAAACTTATTGCCCTTATTAATACTAGTATACATGCAAAAACTCGCCGCTCTAGGTTAAACGGTACCCGAGTTATTAATTAAAAACCTTATTTTTATTACAATTTTAAAGGGCCCTAGATCCCTTAGGGCTCATTTCCGGACCAACCTTTATAGGAACTTTTTTTATATTTTTGGATCTAGAATCACCTCTTAAATTTTGGCATGCCAGTTATGGATCACCCTGTATTATAAATCGTTGAAAAATAATATTCCGAATTACACATGATTCTTCGAATTATCGATAAAAATTCACAGTTTTCATTTAAATTTGCTGTCAAAGGAAATAATTACTCCAGGGGCATAATTACGACCGGGGCATCGCCCTTCAGAGGCCCCGGTCGTAATTATTTTCAGACAGCAAATTTTCATGAAAACAGCGAATTTTCCCGCATAATTCTCAGCCTCTTGGTACAAAAGCTTCAGTGGAAAATTATACGAATCGGTCTTTGTTAACCATTGTATTTTTTTGTTCATGGTGTTGGTTCGATTTTTCTTTTTTTTTTCTATATTACTTTTCCAAAGGAAAGTCTTGCGTTACTAAAAAAAAATCAAAAAAAATTTATTGCTTTTTTTATGTTTCTGAAGGTTTTATATTAAAAAAATATGATTTTCGTCAAAAAAAAATTGTGTCTGTCGGTCTGTGTGTCCGGAAAATTTGTGACCACTATAACTCAAGAACGCTTCGGGCTAAAGACTTCAAATTTAGACCACAGGATGATCATCCAAAGTTCTAGGGTGGGATTGTTTTTGGTAAAAATCGGA
>OY294044.1:15012650-15113225 GCA_958510825.1 Brachypterus glaber | reverse complement strand
ATCGATACTGGCCTACTTGATTAACAAATATAACAAATTTTAATAGAAATACGGCTTTTTCACAATAATTTGCATATAACTTGAAAACGGTTAATGTTAGGTATAGGGTATTCCTATTCATTTTAAAGCAAATTTAATTCTTTATTTATCTAAATAAAAAAATATATAGGGTGCCATTTAAAAAAAAAGAGTTATGGCTATTTTAAATTTGTTAGATTTGACCTGCTTTCTGAGACACCCTGTATACATTTTTGGGTTCTGTTTCGGCTTAGGATAATTCGGGTAAGTATTATTGAGTAAACTACAAAATCACTTTTCTTGAATTTAAAAAATAAAGAAGAAATTATTTATTTTAGGGGTGCTTGAATTTGCTAATTTTTCACTAAAAATTTGAATAATTCAAAAACTACCAGAGATAGACATAAAGTGTTGCACATGAAAATAAAGTAAATTTAATGGGAATTTTAAAAATTAAAAAAATATAGGGTGTTCCATTTAAAATATCAAAGTTGAGTGCCACTTCCGGTTCAACCGGAAGTGGCACAAGCATAAAAATATGTTTAATCGAGAGGCCATATTTAAAAACCCCAAAGTGCAAAATATCAGACTTTTTAAAATAATAGGTTCTCCATAAACTTTTCATAAACCACTTCCGTGAATAACCCTGTATATGTATCCCTTTGAATCCCGGGGCTTACAATTGTAAATGTTTTTAATGGTATAATAATAATAATAATAATAATAATAATAATAATAATAATAATAATAATAATAATAAAGCATTTATTCTGGCATATAAGCCATATCACATAGGAATATTAGAAAAAAAAAATAAAAATAAAACATACACAAAAATATATACATAAAAAAAAGGTTGGGTTTACAGTCATTATAACAAAAAACAAAGACGTCGCCAACTTCCAAAAATAGTAGAGGTCCAGAAAACATCTGATGACACTACAGCTCTTAACAGATTGTTCTGGGTTCAGGAAAGGCGCTCTACAAAGCTGGCAAGCTTTTTTCTCCGAAGAGCGTCCAAGGTGTTAATTCGGGCTGTAGCAAACATTTCAGAGGCACTATTATACCGCGGAAGTCTGTGAATAATGCGATAGGCATTATTATAGCAAACGCGTAACGTACGCCAAGAAGCCACAGTGTGGTTGCACCAGAGTTCTCCTGAGTACAGGTCGTAACAGAAAGTCTTGAACAAAAGGTTTTTAACTTCTACAGAACACTTGCTGAATTTTCTTGCGATCATATTAGCACGAGCACACAAGTTTTTATAGTGACGTTGAATTTCAGAGTTATCACACAGTGTATTGTCTATTATATGACCGAGATATTTAAGTTTAGATACCTGCTCGATAGGGGTATTATTAAGGGAAATTGAGGGAACAATCCGATCCCTATACACAGGGGGTTTAAATACCATTAGTTTACTTTTGTCCGTGTTGTATTTAAGAAATGTTTTTAACGCGAATTCTTCACACTTACGAAGAAGTAACCGGAGGCCTTCTAAAGAAGGACATAGTAGCACCATGTCATCCGCATACGAAATACAGTTAACTTTGACACTACCACAGAAACAACCAGCGGCAACTGCCAACAGGATATAGTGAAGTTCGTCAATATACGCATTGAAAAAATCAGGAGCTAGAAGGCTTCCTTGGCGTACACCATTTCGCAGTAAGAAGCTAGAAGATTTGGTAGAACCCCACAGGATGAAGGCAGTCGCATTGAAGTTCCAGTTCTGAATCAGTCGGCATATGTAGCAGGGTACTTTCCGTTTCAAGAGAGCTTTTATTAAGGTAGGGTGATGAACTCTGTCAAAAGTCTTACTCAAATCCAAGAATAACAAGTTCAAGGACTTTAGAAAGAGACGTTGATATGGCGATAGGGCGATAGTTAGAAGAGTCAGATATGTCGCCGCTTTTGTTTTTGACAATCGGTATGATAATGCTCTTCGTTAGTGACGGGGGAGTTATGCCATGGGATAACATGCCCGAAAAATACATGGATAGAATAGGATATAAAGCTTCATGCACATATATAATATATTCCGGAGAAAGGCCATCCCAACCAGCAGCCTTTCCACGCTTAAGCTGAGATATGGCAAGTTTAACATCGTTTGAGGGGACCATACAGGCTTCAAAGTTCTCAGCTTCAAAAGCTTCAGAAGTCTCGTCATCAAACAGATTACTAAGCTTTTCGAATTTCTTTGCCCTAAGTTCTGCAATGTCAGAGTATAAGAGAGTCATTATGTACTTTTAAGTAAAAGCTTCAGAGTTATACCCACTATATTAAAATATTATTTTAATATTTTGAGGATACATTTTTTAAATACATATAAAAAAGTTAACACATATTAAAGCTCCGCAAATATGACCTTTTTTATTATATGATTAATCACATGTTTTAATCCATTTGCGAACCTACCTCCTGTGAGATTTCTAGTTTTGAGACAATATATTTTGTGACATGCCTGCGAGATAATTACTTTGCAAATTTTTAAGGATAAGTTACGGAACCTAATAAACCAGAGTATCCAAAGCAATGTTTTTGCTAATTTTCTCCGAACTAAATAAAAAGCAAATACTTTGTTTTGGAGTGTGACGGCCGAATTTATAGATATGTCATATACATATGTCCTTATATATACATTTACTCTTTTACAAAATATATTTTGAGTTAACTCTTAAAAGGTAGTTATGATTTTAGTGCTAAATGAACCGGGCCAACTAAAACAAAAAATATATATATATGCCAAGAACTAACATGACTAATATTTTAAAATTGCAAAAAATACTAGTTTGTTTTTTAGGTATAAATAATTTATAAAGCACCATTTATAACATTTTTTTTAATTAAATGGAAAAAAGCGGTGAATAGTATGTAACAATTTACAGACTTCTAAAACAAAATAAATGCCATCCTAATACGATGGTCATAAATTATGCCTGGGTTGAAAGTTTTATATTTTACATATATAAAGCATGTAGGGTATTTCAGTTGAGTAAGGTAGTAAAATGGTAATAGTAACACTAAACTTTTATGAGCCTGAAAAATTGATAACATACATAAATAAATAAAAGTCCAGTCAAATAACGAAAAATTCCTATGTTAAATTGCAATAAATGTACACGGGCACGCTGTTCTAGAAGAACTTTTAAATGACATGACAACTTCCATTTTTTTTTTCTTTTTGAAACTTGTTATATGAGCTCTAATTAAAAAAATAAGAGCAACATTTTAAAAATCGTTAGAGCCGTTTTTGAAAAAAGTGTGTTTTTTAGAAAATATCTCTGATATTTCACGCTAACATACTCGGTTTGCCCTCGATGTCTCGGATTTTGACCAAACTTGGCATAAAGGTACCACTATGGTACCTAAGTACTCCATCCAATTTTTTTTCAAAACGGTCCATCCGTTCACGATACCGGGTGTCCCACCAACCAGGTTCTTGACAAGTTATATCTCCGTTATTTGAAAAGGTAATTTTTTTGTAAAAAATAGCGTTAAATGGGATCCAAAGAAGATTTTATTGACTTTTTCGTTTGGACTTTTAAAAAATTAAATTGGAGTCAAAGTAGAATTTACTGACATATGCAAAACTACCCCTTATTAACTCACCCTCTTGGAACCACCTCCAACTAGTTTTTTAAATAGAACTCCCCTATTTTACTGAAGAATATGAAAGCACATTTTATTTTAAATTTAACCAGAAAATTTTCCAAAAACTTACGTTAAATTGTACCCAAAAGAAAATTGATTAATATATCCAAAACCAACTCATAATAACTCTCTCCACTCTCCTTGAACTACCCGCAACTTTGTTTTAAATACCACCCTTCTATTAATAAATAATAATTGTTATTTAGAGCCCCTTAAAATCTAAGACACCAATTATAATAAATGGTTGAATTCAGAATAACGCGTACTTTTATAATCTTTAATAAGAATTAGAGGGTGCTATTTGAAAAACAGAACTTGGGGGTAGTTTCAAGGAAGTGGGAAGCAAGGGGCGGTTTTGAATAAGTGAGTAAAATCTTCTTTGGCTTTGATTTAATGCTATTTTTTGCAAATTTTAATACCTTTTCAAATAACGGAGATAAGCTATATCAAGAACTTGGTGGGACACCCAGTATAGTGAACGGATGGACCGTGGTACCACTATGCCAAGTTTGGTCAAAATCCGAGACATCAAGGGCAAACCGAGTATGTGAAATATCAGATATATTTTCTAAAAATATCAGATATATTTTCTAAAAAACACACTTTTTTCAAAAACGGCTCTAACAATTTTTAAAACTTTGGTCTTATTTCTTTAATTAGAGCTCATATAACAAATTCCAAAAAGAAAAAAAAATGGAAGTTGTCATGTCATTTAAAAGTTCTTCTAGAACACCGTGCGGGCTGATATAATTTATTATTTGACTGGACTAGAAAAATTATCCGATATTGGTATCATAAATTCGAAAAACAATATCTTAGGAATATTTAAGGCTCTTATTGTACTCTTAATAGCTCTAACTAAAAGAGTATTTTAGGATGGTTTTCAAAGAGTGACCGCAAAATAAGCCTCTTTTTCAAACATCTGTAACTTCGATTGGAATTGATTAAATGTAACGTATAAGTGCTTAAATTTTTTGTCTGGTCATGAACTTGTGCAAAAAGCAAGATTAGTTGTTATATAATCCAAACATACCCTTAAACAAAGGGTTAACTAGGGGTACTTGAATTGAATTTTATACCAAACTTTCTCACATTTTATTAAACATAACTGACAGTACCTTGCGTCACAACCCCACTTATTATATATTATATTATTGTATTGTATTGTAACTGATTGGATCCCTTTAACTTATGTTTTATATTACAGAAAAATGTGTTTTTTAAATATTTTTCTGTAATATAAAACATTAAAAACACGTAAAGGTGTATTACCCTTGGATATGATGAAAATCCACCCCACAAAGAGGGTTAAACTACCCCCCAAGCACCGAAAGTGTAAATCATAAACTATCTAAAGAAAAAGCGAGTTAAAGGGTTAGAAGTCAGTTATGTTTAATAAAATGTGAGAAAGTTTGGTAAAAAATCCAATTTAAGTAACCCTAGTTAACCCTTTGTTTAAGGGTATGTTTAGCTTCTATAATAACTAATCTTGCTTTTTGCACTAGTTCATGACCAGACAAAAATTTTGAGCATTTATACGTTACATTTAATAAATTTCAATCGAAGTTACAGATATCTGTAAATATCTAGATGTTTGAAAAAGAGGTTAATTTTCCGGTTACTCTTTTCAGCATTATCAAAAATTAGTGTAAATTATAGTTATTTATGGTACTAGTGGGTAAAGCTGACGCCTCGCAGGTTAATTTTCGAGATGTCAATATCGGTTTACCCATGAGTGCCATACAAAGTTTTATCCAATAAATAGCTTAGGAATTTATATTTTTATTAAAAATTATAATGAAATTTACAAGAAAATAATTTGACAAGTGACAGTTGAGTGGGTAAAATAAATAATTATCCACTCAATAAAGTAAAAGCCACGCGGGGGTTATTATTGAGTTTATCTATTTAAAATAAAGCTGGTAATTGTCTTATTACGCTTCCGATGTATCGGTCCAGTTAAACACTACAACTTAGTTAATCATGCAAATACTGTATAATCAACATTTACGGAAATAAAAAGTTTTTTGTGTTTATCTCAAAACAACAATTTTGGACCAGTACTGTTTTTCAACTGACCAATTCAATTGCATTGGTGTTTTTCTCCCTGCTGACTACAGTAATTCTTTGTGTTATGTTCCTAATATTGAAAATCTTGCATTTTTTATTATAATATTTGTGTTTAAAAATAATATTTATGTTTAAAAATAATATTTGTATTTGAAATTAAAAACTATTCTTGAATAAAATGTTAATATTACACATGCATTCATAAAGTAGGTACTTACATAGTATTCCGTTGACCTCTAGTTAGTGCTAGTAAATAACTCAATTCAAATGCCAAGGAAGTTCGATTAGGTTACTTTATTTATTATTATAATAAACAGACAACTTAAAAATTATAATTAATTATAAAGAATTATTTATTAATTAGACGAAGGAAATAATCAATTGCCTAGATAGATATAATATTATTATACAGAGCGGTCCAAAAGTCACCCCCCCCCTCTTAGCTTTTGAACCAGTTGAGATATCGACTTAAAATTTGGAACTTTTAAATAAGACAACTTAAACTATCTTTTAGCATATATTTGATATTTTCAGCTCTTAAAATGTGGGCAGGGGGCATGGAGGGACTTTTTTTTAAATGGAAGGGGTGTTGTGTGATACATCATTTTAAAGCTTCTCCATTTAACATATTTTTAAATTAAAAAAAAAAAAATGGGTTTAAAATGTGGTTGAAAACGGGTATTAATGTCAAAATTCCTCTAAAAAAACAAATATTTTTTTAAAAATGCCTAATTTCATCATAAAGAAATGTTAAAAAAAAAACTTAAAAAATCGAATGTTTTAGCACAAAATATCTGAAACCCAAAAGCGTTTGTAAACTTTTATATTTTAGACGAGCAGAATAGTTGAAATGGACTACACACCTTTTGTCAAACTTGCCTAGTAACATTGATCTTGGAAAAGTTTCTTCACCAGAGTACTTGACAAAGTTCTTTCTAATTAATTGGACAATTCTTAAGCAAGAGAATTAAATAAGATTCTGTATACAGGCTTGGGCAAGACTTTAGCAAGATTCTGGAAGCAGAGCGTTTAGCAATACTTTGTCAAGTCTTTTCATAAAGTCTGTAGCAAGCAATTTGACAAGATTCTTGGTCAAGAATCTTGACCTACTCTAACAAGTACGGTTTGATCATGATAGAGATCGTATAGAGATGTATTTTTTGCCAGAACACTTTTAAGTATTCGTATGTATTATTAAACACTTTTGCTCATAAATATGTTAAACCAAACTGTACTGCGCATGGTATACTTATATTTGTTTGCCATAACACTTTTAGGCATCCGTATGGATTATTAAACACTTTTGCGCATAAATATGTTAAACTAAACTGTACTGCGCATGGTATACTTATATTTGTTTGCCATAACACTTTTAGGCATCCGTATGGATTATTAAAAACTTTTGCGCATAAATATGTTAAACCAAACTGTACTGCGCATGGTATACTTCTATCTGTTTGCCATAAAACTTTTTGGCATCCGTATGGATTATTAAACACTTTTGCGCATAAATATGTTAAACCAAACTGTACTGCGCATGGTATATTTGTATTTGACAGACAGACAGACAGACAGACAGACAGACAGACAGACAGACAGACAGACAGACAGACATTTTTTAACATGGTCTCAAAAGTCTTAAAAACTTCGAAAACGTCGAAAAATGTGAAAAAATCGGAAAAAAAAAATTGACAAAAAAAATGTGTATTTCAATACTTTTAATTTTAGAATTCTAAAATATAAAAGTAAAAATTGAAAAATCAAAACCTTAAAAAACATTTAAAAAAAAATAAAAATGTTAGTTTAAATAGAGAATTTTATAAGCTTTAAAATGATGTATCACACGACCCCCCTTTCCATTTAAAAAAATGTCCCCCCATGCCCCCCTGCCCACATTTTAAGAGCTGAAAATATCAAATATATGCTAAAAGATAATTTAAGTTGTCTTATTTAAGAGTTCTAAAAAGTCGATATCTCGACTCGTTCAAAAGTTAAAAGGGGGGGGGGTGACTTTTGGACCGCACTGTATAATATGTAGCTGTATATTCCACAAGCCATTACAATTTTTACAATTGTTTCATTTGCATTTTAATAAAATGGTTTTTCTAAATATTCATATATTGGACAGAAATGTCTGAAAAAAACAATAAAATCGTTATTTAAAAAATATATATATTTTAGATCTGCCTAATGGGATAGAATGTACACTGTGATTTTTTTACCTTATATGCTTAAAGATTTTGTGTATATGAAAAGCAGCTCTAGTTATTGAATACTGGCATGGCCAGGTGGTCCCTATGATTTTATCTTCTTTGAGTTATCGTATTGGATCCATTTTTCATCACCATACGATTCAAAAAAGCCTTCCTTTTTTGCCTGGCAAGCAGCATTTCACACGTGCAAAATCGGCGTTCAACGTCTCTCGGTTTGAGTTCATATGGAACCCAATTTCCTTGTTTTTGAATCATTCCCAACGATTTTAAACGATGTGAAATTGCTTGTTGAGTCACTCCTAATGTAAGCTGCCAACTTCCAATTCTGTGTCTTCGTACACTTTCGGCCTTCTACTACGTCATATTCACCATTTTTAAACTTTTTAAACCACTCACGACAACTTCTTTCACTTAAAGCAGCCTCACCATATGCTTCTACAAGCAATGGATGCGCCTCAGCTGCAGATTTCTTCAAATTAAAGAAGTAAATCAAAAGTTCCTGCAAATGACGCTTATTCAAAACGACATTTTCGCACAAAAAAATATGTGATGCTGATACGGAGTCACTAATATCTCAAGGTTATGTTGTTACCAGATGTCCAAACTTACGATATTACCTTTTATATCTGACAATTTTAACATAACCTTCTGGTGGGGCTATCTTTTGTCAAACGGCGGAAACTTATTTGTATCCCTGATATATATATTTTCGGTTATTAACCGGCAAACGTTCAGTATATATTTTTATAGACTGTCAATTATTAATTTATTTTATTGAAATTAAACAATCACAAGCACAATCATCTAGAACTAGATTATTATTCCATCTATCTATTTTCTAAGTGAAATCAAGTCGAACCAACACACAACTTCTAAATTGAATCTGTATAAACATCAGAAGCACACATGTAAAAGACCCAAATAAATCATTACAAAGTTTTCGATACTTAGGCCTACTAATTAGGTAATTAATTTTTTAGTTTGGTATTGTTTCGTTGTGGATAATTTAATCTCCCTAAATGTAAAACGCAGGGAATATTAGGGATTTATCCTTAAATTTGGGAATCCTATTCTGCTATTCTTGATTTAAAAACAAGACAATTAAAATAAAACAAGCCGTGATGCTACGCATTCCATTATATATTATTCACAGTAAATGGTATATTGCATTTTCCAAATACTCAAAAAAAAATAATTTCCAAAAAAATAATAAAAAAAAATACATTTTTTTAAAAACATCTTTTTAAAAAAACGAAAAATTATTGAAAAAAAAAATTATTTTTTAAATATTATAATCGAAATTTTCTTTCGGGTTTTTTCGATTTTTTAAAAAGTTTAACCCCCCATAACTTTTTTGCTTTTGGGTGGGATAACTTTCAAAAAAAATAGGGATCTTCCCCTCATGCAACTTGATTTTTCCTGAAAATTTCAAGTTGAACGGATTGTTCGTTCTTGAGTTATGATTGATGTCTACAAAAATCATGACATCGGAAAGACAGACAGTAATTTTAACCAGGAATGTGCGAAATGGGCCCCCACAGTGTCATTTTTTTTCCCCAAACTTTTTTATCTGCAGATTTGTTTGACATTTTCTTAATAAAATAATAATTTAATAAAAATACGTAAAAAATGTACCATTTATGCAACACCGAGGGGCCAACCGTTTTCGATAAAAAGGCAGCTTCACGTTCTGATCATCAAAAATAGGAACTAACAAATGCGCCAATAAAAAATTTAATACCAAACCAACCTCTTAAAATTTTGTATACCATTCTAGGCCTGACTATCTTTTTTTAAAAAGCTGTGCGTAACAGCTCGCTCTTCATAATATTTTTAAGTAACTTCTTTTAACTTAAAAGTTATGAATAGATTTTTACGAGATACGAGAAATCAAGGTTTCTCTTCTTGTATTATCTCCATTTCAACAAAATAAAATTCAAACAAGAAAGGGTTCGTGCTCAAATCACGTAAGGTCCTTTTTTAAGGGTTTTTTTTTTGTATCCAAGGATCCATAAAATTTTATCTAATACTTTCTAATACGATCTTTTCTATAACTCTATCTGAAGATATTATTTTCTATAGCACCACTATTTACCTCCCCTTGTCATTCCTATTGTTTTGCAGCCGATTTAACAAAGAAAATTATAAAATTGTATAAATGCCACGTGAGAAATGCACATTTCGTCCCCGTGAACCATTATTTTATTGGTTGAATTGAAGTGATAAAAACAATTTGTCCTACGACCTAGTTACAAGTTAGTACGTATTTCCCATCCGTTGCCTATGACAACGGATGGGAAGTAACGATCAGCTGATTTTACATGTCAGAAAATTACTAAACGACAAACACATAACCTCAAATTGACAAACTAGTTTTAAGATAATTTTTGCGTTTTTTTTATGTTTAGGGTTAGCTCGTAGGAAAAATAGTATACGCTCCTCGATGCAAACCATTTCAGTGCACATCAAGTGCTTTCACACATCGAGTGCTTTCACACATCGAGTGCTCTCGTGCACTAAAAACTAGGTTCGCGTACTCAGTGCGTAATATACTATTAATTAAATAAAGAAGAACACATAAATGAATATTGTAAGAAATTTTGAAATTTTATCAAACTTTAGTTGATTATTCGAAAGAAGTAAATAGTTATTTATATATCAAGTGAGTTAACTGGTTGTTTTAGCGAACCAATGGAAACATTCATGCTAGGGGCTTAAACACAGTTTACTCCTGAGGTATATACATCTCTTTTTGCACGACCAACAACAACTATATTTACATAAAATTAAAATTAAAACTAGATGAAACGTTGCAAGCACCCTGTCAAAACATCGGCACTATTGTACACTAGAGCCATCTAGTTTGCAAATTTTGATTTTAAATTCTGTATCTTTAAAACATTATATTCTAGCAAAAAACTGTATATAACATTTTTTATATGGCTTAAAAAGAGCTTTTATTTAAAATATAATTTTTTGAAATCGGGTTATAAATATGTGAGATATGCTAAAAAAACCTTTTACTGCTTTAAACGCCAATATCTCGAAAACAATGCGTTTTAGTAAAACGTTGTTTATAACATTTTTTGACCAATTTAAAATTATCTTTTATATAAGTGCTAAATTAACCAAATACAATAATAATTGCCTTAATTATAAACAAGAAACGCTAAAAATAGGAGTTTTACCCTATTTTAACGATTGGGGGTAAAATCGTTTACCCCCAAAATCCAATCAGCTCTTCGGAATACGATAAGAAACAATAGCGAAAAACCGCAAGTCGATATCTCATGTAGAAATGGAGTTAGAGAGTTTACACACAGACAGACAGACAGACAGACGGACGCAAAAAATTTTTTTTACTGATTTCGACTAAAACGTCGAGAAATGTGAAAAAAACGTGGTCAAAGATTTTGACTTTTCGGTGAAGATTTCAATACATCGGCACCCTTAGTAGCACTAAGTACCGATGTATTCAAAACCATTTTTGCAATTTCTTTTAAAATATATTTAAGATCCATGACTCGTGAAATGACAGGTGTGCGTTTTAAATAATTTTCCAATATGGCCGTTGTATTTTAAATGTAGCACGCTGTTAGAACAAATTCAACAAATTTTTCAAGAACCTCTAATAAAAAATATGAATTTTCATAAAATAATGCTGTAGCCTATCGAAACTGGCCCCATGGCGGTTATTGAGATACAGGCATCAGAGGCTTTTTTAAATATTTTGCCATCCAATTAAGAAAAAAATATTTAAAAGTGTACAGCTACCGTGGATAACATGATACAGATGCCGGAGTAAAACCGTAGATTAAAGTCTCGCAAAAGAAGGAGTAAAATAACTTTTTAGTCACGGTCGTGCAAAAAAAATATCATAACACTTCCAAGAAAATAACATTTTTATTTAAATATTATTCGATATTATTTAAATAAAATAAAAATTATAAAATAAAAGAATATTTCTAATTTAAATATAATGTATTATGTAATTTAAATATTGAAAAATATGCAACACAAACGCAAAAAAAAGTTTTCCAATGTTTAATCATAATAAGTAAGGGAAAAATAATTTATTCATATAAATTTTATTCACAACATTCATTAATAAAACTTGGAGAAAAGGCCCCAACCGCGGTTAAAAAGGCTTATTTCATGAGATCTACTCCACTAATATTCCTGCAAAAGGAGGGAACATCAGGGGTGGTCTTTCGCCCGCCCCCAGGAATGCCGTTCGGCTCCTGTCAGTTTAGACCCGGCCGCCGTTTAAACACCGCGCGCGATCTAGCTTCGACTGTGTTTTGTTTATTTGAATGTGTCTAAATTGTTCTATTATATATAGTGAGTTTAGAAAAATGCAGAATTAAAAAAGTATAATTATATAATATTTAAAAAAATTGTGAAATAGATCAGTTTAAAATTATAAAATCATTAAATGAAATTAATTAAAATTTAAATATGTTCGTCCACTTCTAATTACAGGACGAGTTACAGGACCTATAAAAAAAATAATCGTATGAGAAAAAGTTTGAAAGTTCCCTACAAAAAATTGTTTGAAATCACTTTTAAATTTTTATATTATTATATAATATTTATCAAAATTTTATTAACAATAAATTTGTGTAAAATGTTTTAACAGAGCTGCGAATTTCTATGATTTTAAATCTTTGTAGGAGTAAAATAATTATTTTACATTACAAATATATTTCAATAGTTTGTTTACACAACTTTTATACTAAAAAATCAATTTGAGTTTTAGCCATTGAAATGAAATGTCAACAAATCGAGGTTGTTATCTTGCACAGTGCACTAGTGGTGAATTTTTAAACTAAATAATAATTTTCTACTTTCCTCAGTGAAAACCGTGTATAAAAAATATATTTTTAAATTACATAATATTATACACTGTAAAAAATAAATAATATTACTAGATTTGCGGCATTTAATATTGTTATATTAGTAACAATATAAATGTCATTTACCATGTCAATTTTTTAAATTTAAATCTGGTTTATTTTATGATGGAAAAATGGGCTGTTGGTGAAATATGTGAAAAAAAGTTATCAGAAGTGACCTCCAATTTACGTCCTTCTAAAGGAAATGGAGGATTATTATTATTGATAAAATTATGTACATGTCATGATGAGGAGTAAAGAAAATATTGCCTTTTGCCATCTGTGAATTAAATTAAATATAATCTAAATTTATTGTAATTATAACACTCTGAGTATGTATAAACTACCTTTTTTAAAGGTCCAAAAATGAGTATAAATAATAAAATAAACTAAACTAAACCATGTTACTCATGTTAATGAGACATAAATCTAAAATTTAATTATTTTTTTTAATTACAAGGTATAATAGTTTTAAGTGTATTTTATAGTTATTTTAAATAAGAATGGCCTATACTTTACATGCTATATTTTACCTCTTTTCTTCCCCTTGCCTCAGCTAACAGGTGCCAGTTTAAATTGCAACATAGATGTCTGAAATGCTTTCATATTCCAGGCGAACACCTCCGCTTTTAGAATTTGGGACTTACCCGAGAGAAACTTTCTTAACTAATAGTCTAACTAAAAGTCCAATACCATAACCAAAAAAACACAAAACATGCAAATTTATTTAATCTTTAATATGTAAGAATTTTACCAGTTTTGAAGATTGTTAGTAATTAACCGACTTCCAAAAAGGAGGAGGTTATCAATTCGACGTGAGACTTTGTTTTTTTTAATATTTGTTCCCGCATAACTTTGGAACGAATGAACGGAATTTGATAAAACTTTTTGCAACTTAAAGAGAGCATTCATGAGGTGGTCCCGTTTTAATTTGACTCTCGGAAAATGCCGGGTAAGCCGGATAATAAAGATAAATCTAATCATTTTAACGCAATTTCACTTAAAAACGGCTTAATTTGGTTCTACTACCAGCCAAATTTTTAGAGAAATATCGGATAACTCGGATAAGCCAGATAACTTGATTAAGGGGTCACTTAAATATTATGGCCACTGAAAATCTTTTAAATGCCGATAAACTTGATTCTCTAGACCTGTAATATTAAAATACCAAGAGAAAATGATAAATGTTGTAATTTTACCAAAAGGCGTTGTTTGATGATTACTTAACGCTTAAAGTTAAACAAGATTTTCTTTAGTATTTCGTTTAAAATAAGGTTGGTTGGATTCTTGGGCGCTTATTAAAAATATTACTTTTTTAGACATTCATCTTTAAGATAATGACGTCACAGCGCACTAACAGTGCGTTGTGATGTCAGCATCTTGCCGAGATGGAAGGACAACTATAATTTAGCTTAGATGACGTTACAAATCTAAAAGTTCTGTGTCTCTAAAAAGTAAAAAATAAAAAATACTTAAGTCGGTGCCAATTTTACAGCAAACAATAATAAAATAATAAAAAAATAATTATTAGTAATAAATTTAGGGAATGGTGAAAAAAAAAGTCGGTGCCTTAAGTATTTTTTATTTTTTACTTTTTAGAGACAGAAGTCGGTTCATTTTTTTTTGCGAAAAGTTTTTATTTTCATGGTTTTTGTTACCAACATATGAACAAACCAAACAAAAAAAATCTACAAAACGGTTTTACAATAAATAAAAAATGACTAAAATTGCTGGACAATAAAGCTTATTATAACACTCAATCAGAAATTACAAAAACGTAATTATAAAACCCAAATAGATACATTAACGGTGTTTGCAAGTAAATAGACTTGGTAATTTTTTGTACCAATTTGATTTATGAATAGAACGTTTTGTTTTAGTTAATCCGTATATGTAACTATACTATACTACTAGTTAGTCTACCTCTTTGCCACTCTACTCATCTACAAAAAAGCTTATTTTATTATGGTCCCAAATGGTTTAATATGATCCCTGAAAATATAAAGAATTTACATGTAAAAAGACAAAAGTATGAGCTAAAGCAGTATGTTTTTCGAAGCAATACGGAATCTTTCTTTGATATTTTAATATGACTTTTTTAATTGTTGTGCGGAAGATTTGTATTAAGAATTTGCTCTTTGTACTTCTGGGAAATATTTGTATATGTGTGTATTTGTATTTATTTGGTTTAAAATTGCATATACAAGTCAGTGTTTGTTTGTGAATATTATCAGGTGCGTTTACTTTATCTATAATTTAACTATAATTTATATCTAATTTGTGTTTAGTCTTAGGTTTAGGTTTTCAAACCGCAACACAAATCTTACGGGTTTAGGCGGTCAATGTTTTTAATACTGTATTACTTTATTACTAAATAAATTGAAATTACTTACAAATTACTATAGTACAGGGTTATCCAGAATTCCTGCCCTCGTCATTTTTTCGAAAATGGTAAGGGATGTTGAAAAAAATCAAAAACCGTGTTTTATAGTCTTACCTGTACTACAAGTTAAATACCGAATGACGCTTTCATAATAATATTCGTTGGCCCTATGGCGACCTCTATATTTTTTCCCGATGATAAACGATTTAAATTTATGAAATTAAAAGATATTTAAATAAGAATAGTTCACTTTCATATCTTTTTTTCTGCGCTCATTTGTTTTCTAGTTATAGGCTGTCAAAATTTACTTCATTAATTGTTCCTAATTTTTAATCATTGCAGATATTAAAAAAGTTTTAGATGTGCTACTTTTAGAGTTATAAATACTAATTAACTTTAATAGGCAGATAATTTAAAAAAGGTCCTAAACGCCATCTCAACTCTAATTATCCATCATTTAAAAAGTGAATTACTTCATTTGTGAGTTGTAAGACGCAGGCATTTATTATATTAATTCATTCTTATTCGTTTTGTACGTTATATTTATTTAACTCTTTTTAATAAAATAAATATGTATTTCTTAAAATTTTTCGATATACCCTCTTATTATTCTCTTGATATATTTTTGATTTGTACTAAGTTATTAGTTAAATGTCAAATGTCAAATTCTTGGTAAATATTTCCATGACAACAGTATATTGTTGATACTATACCAGGGTTTATTAATAAAATTAAGCCGATAAAAATATACTTTTATTTAAGAAAGAGAAAGAAGTCTGTCGCCTAGAACAAATAGGCAAAAATCAATAAAATGCTTGCTTGCATCTCACAAATCACAAATATAGTAATCCAGTTTTTAAATAATGGATATTAAGAGTTGTGATGGCACTTAGTACCTTTTTAAAATTGTTTGCTTATTAAAATTAATTAGTATTTATAAAGCTAAAACTAACACATTTGAAACTTTTTTAATATCTGCAATGGTTAAAAAATTAGGAAAAATTAATTAAGTAAATTTTGACAGCCCATAACTAGAAAAGAAATAAGCGCAGAAAAAGACATGAAACTGAACTATTCTTATTTAAAGATCTTTTAATTTCATAAATAAAAAATCGTTTACCATGGGGACAAAATATAGAGGTCGCCACAGGGCCAACGAGTATTATTATGAAAGCGTCATATGGTATTTAATTTTAAGTATAGGTGAGACTATAAAACACGGTTCCTGATTTTTTTTAATCCCTTACCATTTTCGAGAAAAATTACGAGGGCAGGAATTCTGGATCACCCTGTACATGTAACATGTCCGCAATTGCAGAATATAATTTCCTGGCGCATAGACTCTATGTTATACCCACACAGGAAATGCTGCTCTATAGACACTATGAAGTATGTACATTGTACACAGTGTTTAAAAGTATAAAAGCATTTTTTATCGAGAAACTCTAGCGTAACGTAAATAAAGCTCCCTTTAATGAGTTACTGTTAAATTAAATAGGTTTTACGATTGTCTTGTTAAAAATTATTTTTCATTACGATTTCTTATATGTAAGTAGTTAAATAGATTATTTTTTAACGTTTTTAACAATATTTCTGACTACGTGTTTATTTCTGTCCAATCATATTACAGTTATATTGGGAATTTTCTACTGTAGAACATTTAAGTGAGAATCGCTGTAGTATTTTGTTTTTCAGTGTTTTTCTTTTACAACAAGATTTCATACCTAAAACTAATTAATAATTAAATATGAATATATTACTATTTATAATTATGGTTATTACTTTATTATTTAACAAGAAATACCTTTCTTTCTTTCTTTTTATAAAATTTAATGACAGTTTTTATAGGTTGACTTTTATGAACATGCTTGCAAGCCTAGCGCAGTACCGCTCTAGTCAGTACTGCAGTAAGTGACTAAACTATTGACAGAACCATAATTTGCAATTTAAAAATGGACAAAAAAGTTTTTAGTTTAGCAATTGAAAATGGAATTAAATTAACCAAACCAAACCATATATTACTAAATAAATTGAATTGAATTGAATGAAGTAATAAAACAGTTTATATCATTTTGCGATGAAAAAAAATATAAAAGTAGGTTTGACATATTATAAATCGTTAAAAAATAATATTCCCAATTACACATGATTATTCGAATTATCGGAAAAAAATCACAGTTTTCATTCAAATTTGCTTTCAACGGAAATAATTACTCCAGACAGCAAATTTTCATGAAAACAGCGAATTTTTCCCGAATAATTCTCAGCCTCTTGTGTAATTATATGAAAATTTATTATACGAAAATAAGCTTAAAGAATAACGAGAAAGCGTTTGATACCACTGACCGGTTAAGTTTAATATATTTAAAAGCACAGGGTAAAATATAGGGAAGGTGGGTTATTAATAATTTGTACAAAGAAAAACCAGCAGTAATAAAGTTCGAAGATAAAAATAGAGGCAAAAATTAAGACAGATACGCATACTAATTGGCTAGGGATAGGGTTTGGAAAGCTTCGTAAAGCTAGTCTTTATTATGGTGATATCTACTCTAAAAGAAAAAATTATTCGCTTTATCTTGGACTGACACCCAGAACAAGATCTCATTTCTGATAAAGGTCGACCTTCATCAGGATTATTTGTAGGTAGTTTTTAAGCTAAAAGTCTATAGATACTAAGTGTTCTATAAAAAAGCACTCTTTTTATGTAGTTAAAAAATATACCGGGTGTTTTTTTTTAACCTAAAACTCGAATACTATGCATTTTAGAAAAGTTTTTTATTTTAATGGGGGAAACAAAATGATGTATTTATTTTTTACGTATATTAAAGTTTTCAAGGTCATTTCAAGGTTAACTTTGTTTTTTTTTAAGTAGAAACATATTTTTTTACTGCTATTTAACTCTCCTCAAAAAAATAAAAATGTTTTGAAAAAACACAGCCACACAAAATTAATTAAAATTAAAATTTTGAGGTTATGTTGAAAATGGGAGCTAACTTTTAAATTCTGACCTCAGTTTCGGATTCAGCGACTCAAAATACATAGGAATTGTCTAGTCGAGTCCGTCGGAAATCCAACTTTTTTAATTTTGTGTGGCTGTGTTTTTTACAAAACATTTTTATTTTTTTGAGGAGAGTTAAATAGCAGTAAAAAAATATATGTGTCTACTTAAAAAAACAAAGTTGACCTTGAAATGAGCTTGAAAACGTAAATATCCGTAAAAAATAAATACACCATTTTGTTTCCCCCATTAAAATAGACAACTTTTGTTCTAGATTTTTTTTTCTTAAATGCATAGTATTCCAGTTATTTGGAAGTTTCAGCTTAAAAAAAAAACGGTATATTTTGCTCCAACGAGACAGCTTCTTGAAGAGTACTAATTTTTAAAACCATTTCGGATAAAATGATCAAATTTTTGTTTAGCACTTACTATTTAAAGCCCACAAGATAATAAATCAAAAATTTCTTTTAGACTCTTTTAAAATCATTTGTATGTGTCTGCTATGAATGTTGTACACCTATTTTTTTATTTCGTTTTCTAAATAGCAAATAGTATTTACTATTTACTTTAAAGAGATCGTATTACCAAAGTGAAGTAAAATGATATCGGTTTGAATAATATAATAGTTATTTATGGTACTAGTGGGTAAAGTAAGATATTGCCCATGAGAAAATTAACCTGCGAGGCATCAGCCAAGCAGGTTAATTTTCGAGAGGGCAATATCGGTTTACCCATGAGTGCCATACAAATTTTTATCCAATAAATAGCTTAGGAATTCATATTTTTATTAAAAACATTTACAAGAAAATAATTTGACAAGTGACAGTTGAGTGGGTAAAATAAATAATTATCCACTCAATAAAGTAAAAGCCACGCGGGGGTTATTATTGAGCTTATCTATTTAAAATAAAGCTGGAAATTGTCTTATTATCTGTATGTACACGGAAAGAAATTAGTGGGCTCTGCGCTATACATTATAAGATATTTGGTAACAGTGGCAAATTATAGTGAATTAAGCTATAGATTATAAGGGACACAAAAACTAATAATGTTAAAAATAAATTGGAAACGATTATATATATTACAGACACGATTATATTTATTACAGGCACTATTATAAATTTATAGAAATTTTATTATATTATAAAAATTATTAGCACGGACAATAATTAAATCTATTTAAGCTATAAATGCCATACTATTTGTTATATTTTATTATTCACTAAACAATTAAAGTATTTCATATAAATTTTTACACTGACTGCCATAATTGTAAGAGAAAGCCTTGTATTTATATAATAAGCGATTATAATTTGCTTGGTATGTGTGTTATAGCGCTCCTAGCTATAATTTTTTTTTCCGTGTATTGGATAAAGATTTTTATACATCATTAAATTAAATCTCTTACCTACTTAAATCCTATTGTTTTGAGCAAAATATTCATGAAAAATTTCATGTTATGAAAAATTATTCAAATTTTAGTTTTTTTATACATACAGGGTGTTCCAGAACTCGCGTAGAGAAATTTTAGAGGTGATTCTACATACAAAAATATGAAAAAAAGTTCCTATAAAGGTTGGTGCGAAAACGAGTCCTTTTTAAGAGTGCCCCTAAAAAAGAGTTTTTATTTAATATGTCTTTTACCCTATTAACCGTAATGAATTTTTGCACATGCCTTAGCATTGATAAAGGCTATTATTTTATGTAATTTTTATTTGGTAATTTTAACCAGGGACGTACAAAATATAAGAGCTATGTCACTTTTTTGCCCCAAACTTTTTTATCTGATTTTTTTTTACATTTTCTCAATAAAATATAATTCTTTAGTAAAAAATAGGGGCACTCTTAGAAGGGCCGTAGCTCCCTTATGGCTCGCTTCCGGACCAACCTTTATAAGAACTTTTTTCTTATTTTTGTATGTAGAATTACCTCTAAAATTTCTCTACGTGAGTTCTGGAACACCCTGCATTTTTAACACAAAATACGCATGTAGCATGCATGCAAAAAAATTAGTTAGAATATATTTTTAAAAACCGTTTAGACAATTTTATATAATTATAATTTATACACTTTTTTATTATGTAAATTCAATTGAGTTAAATAGGTTTACACGTCAACTCTTCTCCTATGTATAACAATAATAATAATATTATGGTAATTAAAATATGCCTTCATGTTATCAGCGGGTGAAACAACCGTAATCATCAGAATAAACGTATACTTTTCATCTTTAATGGGTGGTCGTTAATAAATATAAAATACAGTTGTATATATTTATAAATAAAATACTAAATATACTTAAAAGTGACGTATTCCTAATGATTTTAAAAATAATATTTTAGTTCTAAATTTTCTGCTTGTAAAACAATATTCAGTTTGTTATTTACAAATCTTCATGCTGTTTACTTTGAAAATATTTAGAATTTAATGTAGGTATCAAATGATTTTGTTAAGACAAAAAATACCTTGAGGAAGTAAATTGTAATCTTCTTATTCGTCAGGCTTTTTGGTTTTAGTTGCCTAGGCCATCCAACCAACCAATCTAATATTCTCTTTCCTCTCCCTTTAACATAGGATCTGCATTAAAGCAGGTCTGGGTGTCCCATTCCTATGTTGATTGTTTGTTTTTACAACACACCTAAAAATTTTAAACTTCTGGATTATTCTTATACATGCAATTTCCGTTAGAAGCCCCTGTCTGAAATAATATTGACAATTATAACTATTAAGTACATTAGTAGTGCAAGATATTTGACTTGTTTTCCAGTTCTCTACAACGATGTCAAATTTACTCTTAAAATTTGATACCCGAGTTCTCAAATGCGATTTTTTGGTAACTATGAGTACGAAATAAATTATAAATTTAACCCTCCGTTGGGCTTGCCCGCTGCAGGTAACCGCATATTTTAATTTTGAGCGTGTATCAGAATTGGAGATCAAGTTACAATTATGTCCAAGTATTTGTTTTTCATAATACACGCAACAACCAACCTTAACGTCACGTTCCTTATTTGACGGTTCAAGTGATAAAATAATAATTTGTTTTATGCTATACATATATTTTACTAATATTAAAACATCTTTAAAGACTTTCATTTGTTCTTATTTCATTTTTATTTTTACAATTTTATCAATTTTTTTATACATTACAATTATTGTAGTGTAAATGCAGAAACGCAGAAACTCGTGTAATTTTGAAATGCGCGCCCACCGGAAGGTTAAACAAGCATTGTAGAAAATCAGCTTGTTTCATAAAACTATTTCTTACTTTTTATTCTGAAAACTTAGATAATAATACTTCAGTTAACGCGAAATTTAGGTCAGCTTTTTAGAAATATGTAATTACTGATTTTCTGTCTATTTTACGCATTACTTATTTAAAAAGAACACAGTTTTCATAAACCTAAATGAACTGCCGAGTAAATAGTTTTTACAGTGTATTTTAGTGTCTTATTAAATAATGTATGTATTTTTACGTAACAATTTGTACTTATATGAATAGAAGTTACAAGTTACAAGTTACAAGTTACAAGTTACAAGTTACAATAATTGTCCAAGTATTTGTTTTTCATAAAACACGCAACAACCAACCACTAACGTCACGTTCCTTATTTGACGGTTCAAGTGATAAAATAATAATTTATTTTTATGATATACATATTTTTTACTAGTATTAAAACACCTTTAAAGAATTTCATTTGTTCTTATTTCATTTTTATTTTTACAATTTTATCAGTTTTTTTATACATTACAATTATTTTGGTGTAAAGGCAGCAACGCGTCCACGTGTAATTTTGAAATGCGCGCCCACCGGAAGGTTAAACAAGCATTGTAGAAAATCGGCTTGTTTCATAAAAATTTTCTTACTTTATATTCCGAAAACTTAGATAATAATACTACAGTTAACACGAAATGTAGGTCAGCTTTTTAGAAATATGGAATTACTGATTTTCTGTCTATTTTACGCATTACTTATTTAAAAAGAAAACAGTTTTCATAAACCTAAATGAACTGCCGAGTAAATAGTTTTTACAGTGTATTTTAGTGTCTTATTAAATAATGTATGTATTTTTACGTAACAATTTGTACTTATATGAATAGAAGTTACAAGTTACAAGTTACAAGTTACAATAATTGTCCAAGTATTAGTTTTTCATAAAACACGCAACAACCAACCACTAACGTCACGTTCCTTATTTGACGGTTCAAGTGATAAAATAATAATTTATTTTTATGATATACATATTTTTTACTAGTATTAAAACATCTTTAAAGAATTTCATTTGTTCTTATTTCATTTTTATTTTTACAATTTTATCAATTTTTTTATACAATTATTGTGGTGTAAAGGCAGCAACGCGTCCACTCGTGTAATTTTGAAATGCGCGCCCACCGGAAGGTTAAACAAGCATTGCAGAAAATCTAAAAACTATTTCTTACTTTATATTCTGAAAACTTAGATAATAATACTTCAGTTAACGCGAGATGTAGGTCAGCTTTTTAGAAATATGGAATTACTGATTTTCTGTCTATTTTACGCATTACTTATTTAAAAAGAACACAGTTTTCATAAACCTAAATGAACTTCCGAGTAAATAGTTTTTACAGTGTATTTTAATGTCTTATTAAATAATGTATGCATTTCTAAGTAACAATTTGTACTTATATGAATAGGATGATTGCACTAAGAGTTCCGCATGGTTGCTAACTATGTCAATTGTCGAGAGTATATAATTAAATTAGAACAATATACTTATACCGGGTGAGTTTTATTTATATCCACCCCTAAAATTAAGATTAATTTTCATTTGATAAAAAAGAAACTTTGGTATAAATTAAAAATTTGAACTAAAATATAAATATCAATGGGTAAAGTCTGTTTAATATACGTTGATTAACATTGCGTAATAAGAAAAAATGCATTATGCCGTGTACATAAGTAATAGCATCTTTGGATAATATTACAAGGTGCGGTTTAGGAGGTAATTTACGGACTCGGACCGTCAAAGTTTTTTTTGATAATCTTGTTATTTATGACATAACTAAAGATTTAAGACCAAAATTAAAAAATCTGACGGTTAGTTTTTTTTTAATTGTCAATTTATATATTTATATTTATTTGACACAAGCCACCTTGATTTTAAGGTAATAACTTGTGAAAAGTAAATTTCCAAATAAATGAAAAACAATTTAATGCTTTTTTAGGTTGAATTCTAGATTTAATCACGTATTGTCACAAAACGGCAAAAGATATAAAAAAACTGGTAAATACATTTTTATAGATAAGTAGTCTTTATTCTTATGAAAAAATAAATATTATATATCATTAAAATTTTGAGTTATAAGGGGATAATTAAGTTAGTGCACTTTTTTTTAATAAATTGACAATTAAAAAAAACTAACAGTCAGATTTTTTAACTTTTGGCCTTAAATCCTTAGTTATGTCATAAATAACAAGGTTATCAAAAAAAAATTAGTGACTGTCCGAGTTCGTAAATTACCTCCAAAACCGCAGCGTGATTATGTTATTATCTGAAACAGAGAAGAAATTTCAAAAATATTACTACTGCTAAATTACCTACAAATACATATATTTTTTTAGAAAAACATTTTTCCTTTTTTGCTTCTATTAATCTACAGTGTTCAAAAAATCAGTTTCACTTAAACAAATAAAAATAAAACCTAAAGCTAGAATACCTTTCTTAAAAAAGTATATCTATAATAAATATTAGATGGTTTTAATGTTGGCTTTAAAGAAAATCTAGGAAAAAATAGGCTTTTTAAGTAAATATAGGAAAAAATTAAAAAAATATGTATAAAAAAAAATCTATTTTTAATAAAATATGCATGTTGATTAAGTTCATTATTTTGGATGTCCTAAAATCAAATATTGAAAATAAAAGCGATCAAAAATTTGAAATATTAGAGAGAAAGTATTAAACAAATAATCAATTTTAATTTGGTTTTAGGTATGAAAAATTAAGTAAAACAAGATATTGCAAGAGATTTCAAAAAAACTAAATGCATTTATAAAGTACACCTATAAGGCCAAATATTAGTGGAATTAAAAGTTTAAACATTATTAAACATTTTGAGTAAAAACCGACTATGTGTAGTTTTGAAAAAAAAAATTAAAATACTAGAAAACCAGAATAGAAAGCGAATGTATTATTTTTTATAGAAAACTATTAAGGTGGGTCAAACTTGCCCTTATTACAATAGTAAAATTAAGTTTCAGAACACGTCCAGAAAACACTTTTAATATTCAGCACTATTTAAACGTCTCCACTAAAAGAAGCTTTATAATGTTAAATATAAAGTTAAATTCAAAAAAATATATAATGCTTACATTGCACGTAGAACATGTTAAAGTATAAGAAAACCAAGTTTGTATAATTAATCTAGCATTTTTGGTTTTTGCCCGATGTCCGACCTAATACATATGCTCGTTCCATAGTGCGGAGGTGAAACAAAAAAATTAAATCCGCCATTTTATAGCCAATGTAAAACTATATAAATCACCAAAGTTTTGTTTTCATCGAATGAAAATTAATCTTAATTTTAGGTGTGGACTTAAATAATACTCACCCTGTAGGTACCTACCACTGCTATTAGTTTACTATACTATATTTTAGCAGTATACATAGTGTGTATTACATACGGAATATAATGTTATTGTTAGCATACTACAAAGTGCAGGTTTGGACATCGCTATTTTAAAATTTTTGCGCTTTTTTAAACTCTAATTTTTATTTACATAGTATAGTATATTCTGTAACTAGTATGGAATAGACAATATTCCGCGCGAGCGGAAAGTTTGTCATACGAGCCGACAGACGAGTATGACGGTCCCGCTAGCGCGGAATGACTATTCCATACGTGTTGTAGACTTTACTTTTTCTTCGACTGCAAATATAACACTGCGGACAAGGTTAAAAACAATGTTTTTTATGACTCGACATTGTAAATGCAACAAAACACAAATTTTTAAATAAAGCAATTAATGTTATTTAATAATTTTATCAAATCAGTACTTAAAAAAGATTTTTATTTAATTTTCGCACATATTTACAAATTATAATGCAAAAATTGAAGGTTATGTCAGATTGTTGTGACAGATATCAGGTTTAAATATTTAACAACAGATGGAGCAGTTTTAATTTTTTGAACTAAATTGATAAAAAACTGGTCAAACATTAAGAAAAACTAATAAACTTTATGTAATTTTAACGCAAAACTTTAAATTGCATTAAATTATTCAATATTTCGTGGTAAAATAAATATATTTTTGCTAATTTTGCTACAGTTTTCTTTACTTTTATAAACAAGAGATGGCACTACATGTGCTCATTCTAACACTTGATACGGAATATTCATACCGTATCTAGAGCTAGAATGGATTCATTATGTGTTTGAAAAGTGTGTGTATTTGCTTACATTCTAAAGCAGTCGTAGAAAAAATAAATACTACTACCTCAAACAATTTATGCTTGTTTCAATCAAAAATACTGTTTTTTGATGTTCAACATTTATTTTGATTAAATAATACTGTATGCTTGGTATTATCAAAAAGCTAAACTTATAGTGTATGATTATATCAAGCATACGGTATTCTTAAAACAAATTAAATATTGGATTGACTATACCATATAGTTAAGTTAAGAGTCGAAATCAGTAAAAAAAAAAATTGCGTCTGTCTGTCTGTATGTCTGTCTGTCTGTCTGTCTGTCTGTCTGGGTGTAAACTCTCTAACTCCATTTCTACATGAGATATCTACTTGCGGTTTTTTGCATATTGTTTCTTATCGTGTTCCGAAGAGCTGATTAGATTTTGGGGGTAAACGATTGGGGGTAAGGGGGTAAAAATAGGGTAATACTCCTATTTTTAGCGTTTTTTGTTTATAATTAAGGCAATTATTATTGTATTTGGTTAATTTAGCACTTATATAAAAGATAATTTTAAATTGGTCAAAAAATTTTATAAACAACGTTTTCCTAAAACGCATTGTCCATATGGTTAAGTTAACCATATCAAAAAACAGTATTGTTGGTTCAAACATACCTTTTTTTGTGTGTACTATAGTGCAGTGTCAAAAACATTGAGAGTCATTCATATCCGACTTAATACATCAATCCTAATAAATCGTTTCCAAATTTATATCAAAACAGAATAAGATCTTTATATAAATACCATAAAGACATTATCGGATATTATTCTGTTTTGGAAACGCTTTGTCAAGACTGAGGTATTAAGTCAGATATGATTTACTCTCAATGTTTTACATCGGCACTTAGTGCTACTAAGAGTGCCGATGTATTGAAATCTTCGCCGAAAAGTCAAAATCTTTGACCACGTTTTTTTTCACATTTCCTGACGTTTTAGACCATTCTGAGTCGAAATCAGTAAAAAAAAATTTTGCGTCCGTCTGTCTGTCTGTCTGTCTGTCTGTCTGTCTGTCTGTCTGTCTGTCTGTCTGTCTGTCTGTCTGTCTGTCTGTCTGTCTGTCTGTCTGGGTGTAAACTCTCTAACTCCATTTCTACATGAGATATCGACTTGCGGTTTTTTGCATATTGTTTCTTATCGTGTTCCGAAGAGCTGATTAGATTTTGGGGGTAAACGATTGGGGGTAAGGGGGTAAAAATAAGGTAAAACTCCTATTTTTAGCGTGTTTTGTTTATAATTAAGGAAATTATTATTGTATTTGGTTAATTTAGCACTTATATAAAAGATAATTTTAAATTGGTCAAAAAATGTTATAAACAACGTTTTCCTAAAACGCATTGTTTTCGAGATATTGACGTTTAAAGCAGTTAAAGGTTTTTTTAGCATATCTCACATATTTATAACCCGATTTCAAAAAATTATATTTTAAATAAAAGCTCTTTTTAAGCCCTATAAAAAATGTTATATACAGTTTTTTGCTAGAATATAATGTTTTAAAGATACAGAATTTAAAATCAAACAAAACACCTAGTTTAGACTTTGCAAACTAGATGGCTCTAGTGTACAATAGTGCCGATGTTTTGACAGGGTGGTTGCAACGTTTCATCTAGTTTGATACTATACTATACCACTACATTAAATCTTTTTTTTTTGTTCCTAAAATAATTTAAATATGTCGCTTCAAAGAATTTACTGTGTGGAAAGAATTTCTTTTTTAATCTAAAATATTTTTTATTTTTTTACTCTATTATAACATCGAAAAAAGGTTTGCATTAATTTTAAGCCGATGATAAATTTATGGTGAAATAAAATGTTTATATTGACCCGATATAAACGAAATTTTATTAATTAATTAATTTTAACATTATTATAATAAATTGATTTAATAAAACTTAATAAAAGATTTATCAGCTTAAAATTAATGTAATTTTTATTTATATTACGTTCACTTTTAGTTCAATCTAAATGAATTACGTTATGGAGGAAATAACTATAAAAAAGAGCTTTCCCATTTTTCACCTCCGCGCGTGAATTGGATTTTTTATTATCAGATTCACTTTTAGCAACCTCAAAAACCCCAATATACCAATTTTCATGAAAACACCCCCCGCCCCTCAGGGGGTGAAATTAGAAAAAAACTAAAAAGTCCAAACGGAAATATTGGAAGTATTTAAAAATATTTACCCTCTAACCCCCTCGGGGCACATAGTCTCCGCGGGGGTGGAGTTAAAAAGTTTTTATTATTAAATTTAATTTCAGCAACCTTAAAAACCCCTATATGGCAATTTTCAATTTGTTCTAAAAAACATGTATTTTTCTCTATTTCCCCCCTTGCCGCAGCCCAATGTTTACCAAAAACAATCCCAAACGAGAACTTTTGGTTGTATGCCAAATTTTAAGTCTATAGCTTAAAGCGTAATCGTGCTTACAAGATTCCCCGGACAGAACGACCGATTGACCGACCGATATTTTTTTGTTTTTGCTCGAAATTGATTTATATCGACATAAAACGTGATAAAAAGCAAAAATACGCAAAAAAATTGAAAATTTTTGCATGGATACAATGCTTTCCCAAAATTTTGAAAAATTTCAAAATGGGAAAGCAAAATAGTGATTCTAATCACTCTTCCTCTTTCTCAAAGCAAACTTATTTTATCATAATAAGCCATTTTAAAAAATATCCATTTAAAATAAAAAAATACAATAATTGTATAGGCTCATGGGGTGATATCAAATCAAATCATATAAAGGAACACACTCAAAAGAACATTAAAAAAAAAACAGGTCTTTCCAATTAATTTTAACTTTTACAAAAAAAGTGTATTTATTCTTAAACTTATTATTGTAATGAGAAAGCAGAGTAGAATGGAACGCGAAGCAATACATTTTGTTACATTCTTTACAATATTTTTTTACTCACAGAGAAATAGTCAAACATACGTATTGCAGCGGTGCTTTGCCATGATAAGGGGATTGAAAGCGTTTAAAGAAAATCTCTTTTATATTTTAGCGACATGCCGTTTTTATTTTATTTTGTTTTTTTATATTAATCTTGTGAAAATATTTTTCTTTTGAAGTTTAACAAAGGTTTTTTTAATAAAAAAAAATGTTTTATGTTATGGGTTTTATATTACTGAGAAAGAGAAAAAATCGATTTCTTATTATTAATTTTGAAGTATACTGAAATTTTGTATAATAAAACAATATAAAAAAAATTAAGCCCAATTTATGGATTTAGTTCTTTTATCTACCATGTTCTTAGAATTTTATTTTCTATTGTATATATTTTGTATTTTATTTTATAGAAAAAGGGTAAATTTACAAAATATTTTTTATTTTAATTAAAAAAAATATCTAATGTAGGGTAGGATCACCGGTTTTAGCCACTGCACAGGTTTTAGCCAGTCAGAGTAGTTTTTTGGGTATAGCTAAGAAATAGGAGACTTTAGATCAAAATTATCGTTTAAATCCGATTTGAATGATAAAAGTTGGGACAACAAATATGTTAAATAAGTTTTAACTGTAGCGAAACGAATACAGCGCCTATTTAAAATTTTAATTTTGAAAAAAATGTAATTTCTTATGACTTTTCTTAATAAACCGCCAGAAAAATAATTTTAAATATCTAATTCAGGTAAAATTAAATTCGTAAAACATTTATATCAAATTAAAGGTAAGTCATTAAACAGTTACTTTATTAATATTTTAATACATATTTTGCAGAATTTATTCTTAAATTTGCATGGCGATAACTGGGACACTAATATGCTTCTCTTTCTAGCTATAGCCACAGAATTGGCTAAAACTGGAACCTAAGTAGTACCAGTTATAGCCAATGTCAAAATATATCAATATGTCAAAATTACTGTACAAATAATAAAGATTTTAGCGAAAACCACCTTTAAATATTAGCCAATAATACATTTAAATTAAAAAAGGAGGAGTATTATACAAAATATAGTCGAGAACGGGCCATCAAAATGACTCAAATGATTCAAGACTGAAGGTGAAAACTAAACATGTCACAATGTGAAATTGTAACATACATGTAAAGTTTTTTGTAAAACTTATAGTGTCTAATATGGTATAAACTACCAGCTGGTTCAGATCCCAAAAAGACTCTAAACAAATAAATAAAAAATAAATAAAATTAATAAATACTTATAATTATCGGATAATTACCCAAGAAAAGATGTATGTAAGAAAAAATGTAATAAAAAACGAATCATTTTAAATATTGATTAAGAAGTATATATTTAAAAAAAAAACTATAAATTTTAAATGTTCTAAAACTGTTACAAAAATATAAATAATTCATTTTTAACATCTTTTTAGTTTTTTTAATGGTGGCTATATCTGGTGAATTTTTTTGGCTAAAACCGGTGCTTGGGTGGCTAAAACTAGAGAATTAGTATTATTTTGTTTGTTTTTAATTTTATAACATATCAGCTGAAGTTATATTGTTTAAACATTTATTTTATAGTAGAGATATATTGTAAGTTTCAGAAAAACTAAAACTTGCAACCAATAACATTATAATGGAACATAGTAAAAAGAAATAAAAACAGAACTTTTCTTAAGGTGGCTATAAATGGGGTATCTACCCTATTACATTTTTTTTTAGAATTGTTCAAATCTCAGACTTTTTTTATTCATTTACCTGGGGCTCGCGAAAGTTTAAATTTTCTAATGACTATTTCTAAATTAAATCGGCGCTTTAAACGATATTTTACTGACCAATCACGGTGTTATAACATAGTGGCGTAACTATATACAGAGCGTGTCAAAAGTTCGCCCTCCCCTTTAACTTTTGAACGGCTTAAGATATCAACTTGAAATTTGGAACACGCAAATAATCTGACCTATATTTAATATATTTAGAGGGCACAATGGAGACAAGGGGCAAGGGGGAACATTTTTTTAAATAAAGAGGGGTCGTGTTATACATCGTTTTAAAGCTCCAAAAAGTCCAAAAAATTCTCTATTCGATCATATATTTTTTAAACATGTTTTTTAAGGTTTTCATTAACACTTAATAGTCCTCGGGCCTACGCCCAGTAGAATGTTTGTGATTACCTCACCGTCGAGACTTTGTATATGTGTTCTTTATGTCCAGTCAAACAACTTCTTACATAAGAAAATTCTCGGTAGCGAAGCGTATATTTTTTTTGGACCCTTAATCCTTAACTTTAGGGCGTCCGACAGCGGTATTTCCCGAAAATTTTTTCGGACAAATGGTAACCTTGTTAGGTTAGTTATAACGTCATAAACTTTAGCACCTCACAGCTGATTTTTTCAGGACAGATGAATAAAAATATTTAAAATCAAATGGTAACCTTGCCCGAAAAAATTTTGCGATGCAATACCGTTGTCCGACGCCCTAAATTTAAGGGTTGTTTCCAAAAAAAAAAAAATGCCATGCTATGGTCTGTTTCATCAAGCAAGAGAGTAAATTAAAAGCCACTTTACACGGAGCAATTTGTTGCAAGAAGGATTCAGTCACTGCGCATGCCTTCAGGCAAGTTTGAGGCAATTTTCGTGCCATCAAATTATTTAGAACATGTTCTGTTTTTCGGCCATTTTCACTCAAGTTTTACGGTTATTTTCGAGGTACCAACCTGGAAAAAAGTTACCAAATCGATTTCATTTTACTAATATAGTAGCAACTGCACTGTTAATAATTAATATTATTAATAATAGGTCGGTCTGTCTAACTAACAAACTTCCTTAAAAAAGCAAATGCTAGGTTATGTTTTAGTCAACAAACGCAGAGACACATCAAAATTGTCTGGTTGGCAGCACTGTTTACCTTGCAATATATAGCACCAAACTTGCGTACAACTTGCTCCGTGAAAAGGCAAATCAATGTCCAATTGTCATCATGCTATATCTGGCAGTAAACTTGCATAGCATCAAACTTGCGTACAAATTGCTCCGTGTAAAGTGGTCTTAAAAATTGCACAGTAAATATTTTTACAACAGGTTTGAATAGTATATGTTTGTGTATAGAATATAGTTATGTTTTATAAAATAAACTACGCTGTATATTCGCACATCCAATATTCGAATCTGTTTTGAAAATATTTACTGTGCGATTTTTAATTTACTCTCTTGCTTGATGAAACAGACCATAGCGAGAAATTTCTTGTGTAAGAAGTTGTTTGACTGGTCATAAAGAACATATATACAAAGTCTTAACGATGAGGTAATCATAAAAATTCTACTGGGCGTAAGCCCAAGGACTATAACGCTTGCACGCTGGGAGGAGTACCTATAATAAACAATTATTTAGTTTAAATAAACACTTAACTCTAATCGAGAACACCTCTTCTATTGTTAGAGAACTTTTAACAAATGGGGTTTGATTATAATAGATTTAAGCTTAAATTGTCTTTATTTTAATTAATGATGTTTACCTAACATGGTTAACACGCACATGATTTTAATTACACAGTACAACAGGAAAAAAAATCTGGCATCGAACCAATTTTAAATGCATATAGAAATAAATCCTGACGATACCCAAAAAATCTGATTACAAATTCGAAATCTACGACCCAAAATTGACTTAAATAAAATGGTTCGATGCCAGAACAATAATTAATGCACAAAAATGGATAGCTATATAAAATAGTATAGTATATATGTATATAGTATAGTACATATTAGTCATTGTCACTAACAAATCTTTGGCTTTAATTCTCTGTAAGTTCTTCTCTGTATTTTATTATTATTTATTTTAAGGTTAAGTTAAATGTTTAATTGTATTTTTTTTATACTTTTTTATTTCCAATAATGGTTCGAAAACAACGAAAATCCATCGTCGAAACGTCACAGAAAATTAGATAACAATTTTAGTCAGATCCAAAGCCCTATTCCCCAAAAATCAAAACTAAATTATACAAATCGGGCAAAAACTTTCAATTTAATCGCTATAATCACGAAAACATGTATCTTAGGAAAAAAATGTTTATAACATTTTTTGAGCAATTTAAAAAAATCTTTCTTACAAGTGCTAAATTAATAAAATACAATAATAATAATTAATACTAATAATATTTCCTACAGGATGCTTCTTGAAACTTATTTAGGGTTATTTGTGATAAACACTCGGAAATGAAGCAAATAAAAACTTTATTGTATTACATAATCATGCCAACGTTTCACCTAATATTTAGGCTTCTTTAGGGCTAAATTATTAAATATGCATTACAACAAACAAATTAAACAAAAACATTACATCAACAAACAAAATACACTGGACATTTTTCAACAGGAGAATACTCACTGTAGAACAATTAATTGTGAGTGTTATTTTTAATAAAAAATATTTATTATTAGAGACGGGAGAGATATTGAACATAGAAAAGTGCAAAGAAATCAAGCTTTCAATTTTAATAAACATTTATTATGTCTCTCGAATAGAAACTCGAATAGTGCACTGCTTAATGAGGGTAGATTTATTGTCATTTTCTTGAGAAATAAACTTTTAGTTTTATTGTAAAACTTTTATATTATTATTTATTTGCTACTACGTATTATTATAGTACAATACTATAGTATAGTACTATTATATTAAAATAAATTGCTTTTTCTTATGTTTTAAAAGTTCTTACCAAAAATAGAAGGGAACAATTGAAAACTATGCTGTATGACTAGGCAATAGATTCATACACAGAAAAAAAGGTTATCTTGGCAGAAGATAATAAATTATCTTGGATTTATATTATCTTAAATCGAGGTAATAATCTTCTTTTAAGATCATGTACCCTCGGTTTAAGATTATCTGTGACTTTGGTTTCCTTTAAATATTCTCTTGGTAGAAAAATCCTTGTGTCAAGGATTTTTTCCTTAAATGCATGACATTTAAAATAGTAACAGAGAATCAAGAGTTATTATCTTGACTCAAAGCCCCTGGTGTCTTGCGGTAAAGAGTTTGCCGGCCTTACCCCACGTAGATATACAGTAGAACCGTTGTTATTGGGAGAGAAGTTAGGTTTTTTTTTTGCCGTCAGTTGTCTTTAAAGGTGTATCATTGTTTTTATCTGTTTTAAAATGGACGTATTTGTATCTGTTACCCTCAAAGGATGGGGATTTTCAAATTTACTTAAAAAAATCCCGGGTAAGTAGCTTTAAATAATTTATACATATAAGCGCCATTTTGCAATGGCGTTGCAATAAGTTTTTCTTCAAAAACAAGTGTTTTTTCCTACGACCACCTTTGAAACCAAATTTCACACGATTAACAGAGTAAGAAAGTATCATATTTCATAGGCGTGCGAAATAATATTATACATGTGTGAAAAAATTTTTCAAAATATTTACCATTCTATTAACCCTGGAACCTGATTGTGGGGTTAATATGATCTAAAATTAAGAGAATCATAATCTTAAATCAAGATTATAATTCTCTTCATTTAAGATTATATTATCTTAAACCAAGACTTGGTGTAAGATAATATGATCTTGGATAAAGATAATATGATCTTGAATCAAGATAATTACATACTTGGTTTAAGATAATATGATCTTAAATAAATGGTTTTAGTGGCTTTGATTTAAGGAAATGTCCTTAAATATACGACCTCAAATGCCAAGATCACGGAGGACTTGATCCAAGACAGTCATGGCGTTGAACATATCGAAAGCCATGGCGGCCTTGGTTCAAGATCGTTTTCCTTTGATTCAAGATATCCTTTTTTTTGTGTATCAGTAAATAATAATAAGTTTGTAATTTCATGCCATGTTTATTAATTTGGGTATTTAAACTGCAAATTTGCATTAAGGCCTATCCAGAAGCTCACATAAGAACATAAAACATAAGAATGCGGTGCCGTGATTGTCTTACAAGATACATGGCGGGACGTCAAGCCAATCACGGAATCGCATTGTTATGTATTACGTTCTTATGTGAGTCTGTGAATAGGCACTTAGCAATGCAATCTTTTCTACAACAGCTTGCCGCGGTAGTGGTGTCATAAAAAACCTCTAGGAATTGTTCGATTTGGTCAAAATTTAAAATGTAAATGTTCATAAATGTTCATATTTTCATTATATTTATTAAAAAAAATGCAAAAGATTATATGTAGGTACTCTAACTGAATGATGTGACATAAAAACATATTAACCCATTAAAACCCAATGATAACAAGTGATATTGATTGACATAAAAATTGGAATAAAAAATTCTAGGCGCTAATGGGTCAAGCTAGATATGACCGAAAATTACGTACAACTTATCCCGGAAATAATCCAGTTAACCAATTAACGTTCGGTTATACCACACGGTTCACCTGGGCGATTTTAAATAAAAATTTCGTGGACCCCTACATTTTTTGGACTAAAACATAACTGATGACATCAGAAATCAATTCCCATTTAAAAGAAAATCGTAAAAGATACACTTTTTTAGACAGCTAAAAAAACGTTTTTTTGAGTAATAAGGTGTGTCAAAAAATCGCGATTTTCAAAATCAAAAACGCTCTCTGGGTTAAAAGTTGCTCCTTAGTAAACAACAGTGGCCACTCAAAAATGAGCCAAATCGATAAATGTTTAGAGGTAGCTCAAAGCACTCAAACTTAAAAAAAAATCGGTACCTGTTTTTCGGATAAAAACTGATACCGATAAAAATTGAGAAAATTTTGGAGGGTTTCTTTGGTAATATTTAGAAACAATACTAAATTTAAGAACTAAAACAATTATATCCCCCGTCCCCTTAAGTTAGAACATGAAAAAATCGCCAATTATTTGAAGTTTTCGCGAAAATTTAATTTTTGCAAGTTATTAAAAGTGCATAAAAAATAGTTTTAAATAAAAAATCTGCAAAATTATATATTAGTATATAAGCATATATACATGTTAACCTATACAGAAAACATATATTTTTTCCTCAAGTGGAGTAAAAAAAATTAGTTTCGATTAGAAACCGGGTGGATTTTCTGTTTTTTGCCCAAAACTTTTTTCGGTGTACTTTTTTTTGATTTTTTGGTTGGAATACTACTTTTTTATGTAAAAATACACAAAAAAGTTTCTGTGGTTTAACATCGCAGGTTTAACCGTTTTAAAGATAAATGCATTTAAAAGTAATTTTTTACGCATGAAGAACCAAAAATAAAAAAATTAAAAAATATAAAGCAAAAAACAAATATTTTAGTAATGTGTGGTTATTTAACATTAAAAACATAGAACAAGTTTATATGCACCTTGGTCAAAAAATCATTCCTAAGGAAGTAATGTCCTTTTAAATATGCCCATTTTCAATAAATTTTCGCAAAATCTTCAAATAATTGGCGATTTTTTTATGTTCTAACTTAAGGGAAGGGGAAATATATATTTTTTAGTTTTCTCACAATTAGTGTTGTTTCTAAATATTACCATGAAACCCTCCAAAATTTCCTTAATTTTATATACAATCACTTTTTATCCGAAAAACAGGTACCGATATTTTTTAAAGTTTGAGTACTTTGAGCTACCTCTAAACATTAATCGATTTGGCTCATTTTTGAGTGGCCACAGTTTTTTACTAAGGAGCAACTTTTGAGAAAGAGAGCGTTTTCGATTTCTCAAATCGAAATTTTTTGACACACCCTATTACTCAAAAAAACGTTTTTTTATCTTTCTAAAAAAGTGTATCTTTGGAAATTGATTTCTTATGTCATCAGGTATGTTTTAGTCCAAAAAATGTAGGGGTCCACAAAATTTTTATTTAAAATCGCCCAGGTGAACCGTGACCACTGATTTTATACAAACAAATTAATGGATTAAATTTTGTTAATGGATACTTCAAACTTTCGCAAAATGCCCTTTTCCATCAGAAGGTTTGCTTACAAAGCTAAATTAAAACTAGTAACTTTTTTAGTTACTAATAAAATGAAATATAGTTTATATAAAATAGAATAAGAAATTTATTTGCGACTAGCCTTTAGTCGAAAACTAATTTCATAATGAACTATTTAATTTTTTATGTGCAGATTATAGCAAAGCTTTGGAATAAAATAACTAATTTTTAATTCCTTACACGGAAAAAAAAAATTATAGCTAGGAGCGCTATAACACACATACCAAGCAAATTATAATCGCTTATTATATAAATACAAGGCTTTCTCTTACAATTATGGCAGTCAGTGTAAAAATTTATATGAAATACTTTAATTGTTTAGTGAATAATAAAATATAACAAATAGTATGGCATTTATAGCTTAAATAGATTTAATTATTGTCCGTGCTAATAATTTTTATAATATAATAAAAATTCTGTAAATTTATAATAGTGCCTGTAATAAATATAATCGTATCTGTAATATATATAATCGTTTCCAATTTATTTTTAACATTATTAGTTATTGTGTCCCTTATAATCTATAGCTTAAATCACTATAATTTGCCACTGTTACCAAATATCTTATAATGTATAGCGCAGAGCCCACTAATTTCTTTCCGTGTACAATAACATCGTAGGTGTCTAATAAAACTTTACTGGTTAGGTAGTCTTAGTTAAACCATTATAAAAGCTTTAAATTTAGATTAAGAATGTTCATTAGTAATAAAATCTCTTGCTCTATAATAAAATTTAATAATAAAAATAAGCGGTACCGATATCGAATGCTTCGCATTAGATATTAAACTCTTCGCAGTGGAATGCGTTTTCTCTCGATATACACCACAAAGTATGATTTCTTTAAGATCATATGCGTTGTGCCCCTATAAGGGGCTGTCCATATATTACGTAACGCGCCTAGAGGGGGTCAGAGAAATTGTTACAGTTTGTAACAGGGGGGAGGGGGGGGGGTCTAGGTAAACGTTACGTAACGGAATTTAATAAATTTAATGTTTATTTCCTAAGCTTGGTAGATGTATTTTTATTTGAACATAAATTACTATTTAGTGGCCCATAATTCCTTTTCACACAAACATTGACGAAACTATGCATATTTAAATAATATTGTAATCAGTAAAAAACTGTTGACATTAATATTAAAAAAAAAATCTTACGGCCCTGTTCTTACGTCATCTTGCCGATGAATCATCGGCGATGATACATTTTCGCGCGGAATGTGTACTCACAGAACACTAATGTGTGTACTATTTTGTGTACCTGTGCATAAACAATATACCTGTTATATGTGACACTCAGTGTAAAAAGATGTACCTAGTATTTTTTCCCTGTGTGATATTGATTATGAATATTTTTTTAAAGTTTGAGTGATTTTTTCGTGCAAATTTTTTTAAAGGTTATGTTATACTATATTTTAGGTTCATGTTTTTTTTTGTCGAGAAAAACGAATCAATAGTGAGAATACAGTTAAATTTATTGCGAAACAAAATTTTTATATTGTTACGCGTTACACAGGGGGGGGTGGTAAATGTGACAGTTTGTTACACGGGGGGAGGGGGGGGTCAATTTTTTTGCAAAATTGCGTTACGTAATATATGGACAGCCCCTAACGTTTTTGTTTATGAAATAATTTTACTTTCCCCAAGGAAAGTCTTGCGTTAGTAAAAAAAAAATCGAAAAATTTTTATTGCTTTTTTTTACGTTTCTGGACGTTTTATATCCAAAAAATATGATTTCCGTAAAAAAAAAATCTGTTGGTCGGTCTGTGTGCCCGGGAAATTTGTGACCACGATAACTCAAGAACGCTTCGGTCTAAAGACTTCAAATTTGGACCACAGGTTGATTATTCAAAGTTCTAGGCTGGGATTGTTTTTCGTAAAAATCGGGTTGGGGTAAGGGGGTAAAATGGGGTAAAATGGGGTAAAAACATTTTTTTTAAACATATTTTTTTAAATGTATTTTTTTTTGAAAGATTTAAAAAAAAAATATATTTTTTTTTGTTTTTGATTTTAATAAACCTAAGCCTATAGGTGAAAGTATTATTTTGTTGGCAGCAGTATTTTTTTTTAATTGGGGTGAATATTTCTATAAATGAAAGTAAGACTTTCCTTTCTTTTTTAAATATTTTTTTGAATATAGCAGGTATATTTCTATCAATAGATAGACAGTCAGACGGATGGACAGATGGACAGACAGACGGACGAAAAGATTGTTAGACGGATTTTTTCATAAATATTTAATATTCGATAAAAAGTATATTTATATAGAAATGTTTTATCTGGGCGGGTTTTTATGATGATTTTGAGTTCGTATAATAAATACTCCTTTTCTTCAAGCGTACTAAAATGTTCATATTTTATAACTGAACACACTAGTTAGAAGTGATCTATTTTTTTTTACAGTAAAAAAAGTTAGTTAGCAAAACCACCACTGGCGGCAGCACTGTTTGATTTTGATGACAGCCATACTTCAAACTTGTTTGTTTATTATGTAAACAGGTGGTTTACTCAAGATTCTGTGCAAAAACCTTCTGTAAAATTGATTAAAAATGACTGAAGAAGAATATATGGTTTATACACCTACAAATCTCTCCGGAATTGCAAATGCTACATTAGACAAGTTACCATCGAAATCGCGAAAAGTGTACGATTTAGCCTACGAAAAAAATTTAAAATGAGCTAAGGAAGGTTTAAGTTTATTTCGACAGGGTTTTATTGGCCTATTTTAATAAAAAAAACATACTTTATTACTGAATAAAGTAAATACTTCGCGTCGTCCGTAAATTCTACAGACTAGTAAAAAAAGCTTCACTTTTCCTCTTAGTAAAACAATATACTATTTAGTTATGGGACTGCGAACAGTAACAATATAATAGAGGATTACGATAAATTTACTTGACTACGCTTCTATTTCTGCACTTTTCTAAAAATACTCTCACAATATTATTTTATAGATTTACTTCCTTTTATAAAGCTAGAGGATCATTATTTCTATCATTAATTAAACGAAAATGCTATTACAAGAAAAGCTCATCTTGCTATACTAGAATTTTAAAAGGTTAGAGGATTATATTTTATACTTTGTATCAACTAAAGGCTTTTGCGTTTTAAAGTCTTTAAGGTCATTTCGATTTGTGTATACTCTTAATTAAACTATATTTTGCAAAAGTAAACTATCTAACAAGCATAGTGAATGTTTCTTTTATGTTAGAAAACACAATAGAGTAAAATGTTCGACGACATCAATGCATTAATAAGAAAGAATACTGTCCTAGCTGAACTTTAAGGGAAAATATTATTGGCACGACAAAATAGGTTCTGAGATGACAAACAGGCTTAATTAAATAACGACAGAATAGGTATTATACTGAGAAAAATCTAAAAATATTAATAAAAAACGATGTGGTGTCAACTTTTAGGTATAGAATACAATTTTTACGATTATTCTAATACATTATAATGTTATATTAAATACAATCAAACCATGTACTAAACAACTTCATAGTACCTATTTAATTTTAAGTAGATTACCACCCTATTTTTTCAGAATTTTAAAATAATATTTAGAAGTGGCGCACAGCCGTTTTTTTGCAAAAATAATCGTTTCTCCAGATTTAATTTTATTTAGGGCCTATTAAACATAATAAAAATGTTTTTTTTACAGTATGGAGGTTTAGGATAAATAGGGAAGAACCCTGATTTGTTTCAATGTTTTTTTCATCAACAAACGGCCTTGTGACCTTGGAAAAGTCAAAATCTTGATGTTATCCCAACTTTAGAGTGCCAGAAATAGCACATTCAATTTTTTTACCCCGGCCAAAAATTTTTTGATAACACTTGCATGTGTTCTGACTGAAAAGCCATACATTAAGCTTTGATCTAATCTGGACTTATCCAATCCCTTTTTTTTTTTCGAATGTCTAAAAATATTTTATACTAGATTACGGTGCAGTATTACCAACCGAGCTACCTAGACTCCCGTTCGAAAACCTAATAATTTAAAAAAATATATACAGGGTGTATTTGAAATAGCGTAGGAAATTTTAACAGGTGATTCTACATGATAAAATGTGACAAAAAGTTCCTATAAACATATGTCTAAAAATGCGTCATAAGGGAGCTACGCCCCTTTGAAAGTGGCTAAAAAAATCGGTTTTTATTTAATAACTCAGGAACCCTTTAAGATATATTAACGAGGTTTTGCACGTGAATTAATCCTAATAAGGCCCATCTTTGTATGTCATTTTCACGTACTTATTTAAACCAGGGGTGTGCGAAACGGGGGGGCCTTATCAGTTTTTTGTCCAAAACTTTTTTCTGTGTAACTTTTTTGCAATTTTATTTTTGAAATATGGTTCCTCAGGTCAAAATACATAAAAAAGGTACTCTTATTGTAATACTGTAGGATTAACCGTTTTCGAGAAAAATTCATTTGAAGGTGAAATTCCACGGTTCGAGGACGAAAAATTAAATACTAAAATGTTGAAAACCAAAATTTTAATAATGCAATGTTGTTCTACATCAAAAACTAAGAAAAAATGTTTCCATACATATAGGTCGAAAAAACGCTTTTAAAGCTACCATAGCCCTTTAAAAATGGTGCATATTTAGGAGACCATAGCTCCATTAGGATTGATTTTTGGAAGTACCTTAACCCGGCATGGTCACCGGGGGTCCACTGGACCCCAGGCAATTTGAAAGTACTGTAGTTGCAAGGTATCGATTCAAAATGGAATTAGTGGCGCCATCTGTTGTTGCTGGGAGTCCCAACAATGATATAGGCTAGTTTTGGAATGCCATTGTTGTGTCAGTGCGTCGGTAGACATTGTCGAGTGCAAACGTTTTTTTGTTGGGGTCTGACAGACCCCCTGTGACCATAACGTTGAAAAAAAAAATTTGATAGTAAATTTTTTTTGGACGCGTAGTGTTCGCATAGTGGACGCATACATGTAAGTATATGTGTACGAATAGCTAGAATTTTTTTCCTAACCTAAAAATAATTTTTCTCGTGTATATTCAGATGGCGTACAATTTGAGATCTCGCTCTATAGCCGAGACTCTTCGAAACGAAGAAGACAACGATGAAATATTGGGCGCAAGTGATTCCGAATCGGAAGATAATGTTTCGGAGCAGGCAGAAGAGTCCGATGAATACCGTGTATCAGACGATGGATCCGACGAAGATGGCGACGACGATATGGCAATGGATTGGGAAAATGCATCATTGATGCAGCGCTTGTTGGGATCTGCCGCACGAGGGCGGCCCAGAACACAACTCAAAGGGAAAGATGGTTTTGTTTGGAATACCAATCTTGCGCAGCGTCAGTCAGGTATGTTAGTGTGTGCGTGTATATATGTTTGCGTATATATGTATGTCCATTGGACTTTTATACGACATGATTTCTATTTTTTTTGCTTCTTCGACTGTTTTTACTAAAAAAACGAGTTTTTTCGCAATTGCAACGAAAAGTGGCCTTTTTTGGCCATTTTTTTCGAAGATATATCGTCCATTTTTAGTCAGCGACGTTTTGGTTGTAACTCACGAAACCGGTAAAAAAGCACTTATTACACGACAAAAACTGCGTGGAAATGAGTGTTTGACGTATTCACCAACTTTTTTCTTCAAAAACTGCAAAGATATGGCATCCGACAACAATGAACTTGGTCGCTTAACACATCTTGGCACAGCTATATACACAGTCCCGTTTACAGGGAAGGGCAAACGACATGTTTCCCCCCGGGCCCGGAGTTCGCGCGTTTGCGTCGACTGCCTAAAAATGGACTATATATCTTCGAAAAAAAGGCCAAAATAGGCCACTTATCGTTGCAATTGCAAATAAAATAGAATATTGACATTTCGGCATTGCCTCACTTTTTTTTGCTCCGTAAAGTCGAATACAATCTCCGCCCATGCGCGCGCATGCGCTCCGATTGTATTCAACTTCACGCAGCAAAAAAAGTGAGCCATTGCCGAAACGTCAATAAACTACTATTGTTTCCGAATTATAAAAAATTATATTTTACTCTAATTCTTATGCTTCGTTCGAAATAAATATTTATTTTGATATTTTTTTCTGTCCATTAGATCGGCTAAGCGACATTCCACCGACGTATATCCCGGGACCTGCAGGACCTGCTGCAAAGTTGACAAAACTCGAAGAATTTTGGGATGCTCTATTTCCTCTTGAAATAATTGAGATCATTGTAAATTGCACTAATTTGCAAATCGAGGAACACTGTGCTCAAATGATTGAGCGCGAGCAAGATACTCAGACCTACCATCATCACACGGACGTCGAAGAAATGAAAGCTTTCATAGCTCTTTTTTATTATATTGGTTCCTGGAAATCTACACACGTCAATACGCACGACTTGTGGAGTCATCAAAACGGAATGAGTTTCTATCGTTGCGTTATGCCTCGAGCACGGTTCATGGTTTTGTCTACTTGTCTTCGTTTTGACAATACAGAAACGAGAAACAGAGATGACAGATTTGCTCCAATTCGTCAGGTTTGGGAATTGTTTATTAAAAATTGTACCGCGTGCTATCAGCCAGGTCGTGATACGACTGTTGATGAAATTCTGTTCGGTTTTCGCGGCCGCAGTAAATTTAGGATGTATATAAAATCAAAGCCGGATAAATACGGCTTGAAATTTTTTTCATTGAATGATCCGAGTACATCATATCTTATTTACGCTCTTCCGTACTTGGGGAAAATCGCAATCAATGATAAACTTGAAAATGAACAGCTGACCGAATACTACTTTCGCAAAACCACCGAGTGTATTCACGGTACAGAGCGCACCGTAACTTGCGACAATTGGTTCACTTCAGTACCGCTTGTACAGCGCATGATGAAAGAGCCGTACAATCTAAAAATTACGGGTACTATAAGGAAAAACAAAACGCAGATACCGGCTGAAATGAAAGTTTGCTCGAAAGAAGTTCCCGATTCCAAGTTTTGCCACGCTCAAGGTATGACTCTCGTCACTTTTACACCGAAAAAAAATAAAATTGTACTACTGATAACGTCTGATAAGCATACGACAAATGTTACGGGTGGAAAACCAGATATTGTTTTGCATTACAACTCAACAAAAGGAGGCACTGACTGCTTCGATTGGCTGTGTCATTCTTACACCGTTGCTGCTAAAACTAACAGGTGGCCAATGCGGGTATTTCTTGGTATTCTTGACATTGCAGCCGTCAATTCTCGTATACTTTTCAAATGTTATAACGTTAACAAAAAAATAAACAAAGAAGTACGAATGAAACATTGTCTCGATAAATTGTCGTTGCACTTGGCGACACCGTTTTTGCAACGACGTCTTTCTGAAATGAGTCTTCGTCTTAGCCTACGAAAGGGCATAATGACAATTCTGAACATGAATTCTAGAGTTGAAAGTTCTGCTATGTTGGAATTAAATACAAAAAAGAGGTGTGGATTATGCAAAAGACAGCAGGATCGTAAATCACGATTCGCTTGTCCTTCGTGCGAAAGACCAGTCTGTGAAGAGCATAGAGCGGCGTTGTGTGTTGGCTGTATTGGCCGTGATTAACTTTTGTCATCTATTTTTTTCCTATGTAAAATACTATGTAATGCATAAATAAACACGAAATAAGTTTACTTTCTCAATAAAAATACTTTATTTACTGTATAACCTACATTACCCACTTCTTTCTTTCGATTCACAAATTTGCCGAAATAGTCAACTTCAGACATCCGAATAAATATACTTTTTTCACAATTCAGTATAGCACAAATTTTTTCTTGATAGTGAATCGCTTCACGAAGAAAACCTGTTTGGAACTATTGCTTTATCTTAAAAAATAAAGCCTGTGGAATTTTTTAACTGAAAAATGCCAAAATTTTCGAAAAAAAATTTAAAAGTCTTATATTTACATAAAAAATTTAAAAACATTTAAAACAAACGACGGGATTATGAAAAGGAAGTCTTAAACTTACTTTCTGGAAAGATTATTTATACGGACAATCGAAAAAACAAAAATAACAAATTGTTTTTTGCTTGGGGTCTGGGGGACCCCGTGTGACCATTACGTAATTATTTGGAGGTGTGACCATGTCGGGTTAAATTTATAAACGGGTTTTTTCAAATGTAATACAAAATAAAAGTATTAAGAAAATAATTCTCTATTTAAAAGGACACAAATCCAAATAAAAAAAATGTGTTCTGGCATATTGCTTTGACTCTAGATCAAAGGCTACCAAATGGCTTTTGTTACGGCAAGAATAAATTCTATTAGGACCGCTGAAGTTTCATTTTAATATCTTTTATCATTTCGTTTGTGGAATATAATAGATTTGTGCAGGCTATTATCTGTGTTATACAAGTTTCATTTTATATGTGACATCATAATAAATGTTTTTGTGTATATGTAGTATAGCATATAATATTGAGAACATATTATGTTCTCAATAGAAAAAAAGATTTTAGTTACGAACGCAAAAAACTGCTTTCACAGATCGAAAGAGAGCTAAATCCTTACCGACCGCCTTTTTGAGAACCTGAGGCTTAATGAAGCCCAGATGTTTCTTGATATAGTTTTTTTTAGAAATTTTTAAATACCGTGAAATCGAGGAAAAAAATTGGTAGGATATAAATAGTAGAACATTTTTTTAACAGAGGGTGGTTTTTTCCATATGTGAAAGCAGTGTTTTTTTCCGTAATCTATATCTGTTTTACCACTGGGTATGTATTCTCGGGCTCGAGAGAACGCATTCCCGGGAGAAAGGTAGTGTGGGTTGCATATTGTTTCTCTCGAAACGCAAAACTACTTATTCTTGAACTTCACTTCGCACGAAAATTGATGAACTTTACTTCTACTACTCGGGATCGCGAGAAGCGGTCGTTCACGGAAATTTTGACATATAAGTTAGTCGCGCGCATTCGAACATAACCCTATTTTTGCTTTGGTTTTATGTTGTTAATTTGAATACCGTTTTGTTTTCTAATAGTTAATCGTAATTAATAAAAGATTTTTTATATTTATAAATTATTATACATATTATGATAATAATAATATAACGATGGATGATTTGGAAATTGTGGGGGCTGTGGCTTTTTTGGGAGATCTGCAAGATGCGGAAGACCTTTCTTGCGTCCTGTTTCGTGAAAACAGGACTAAAAAGTCCACTATTCACAAGCGGGTTGTCTTGAATAAAATTTATAAGGATTTTTTTTTGCTGACTGCTAGTTGGCGCAGTTTTTTTTCTGGTTTTATTTTCAGTCATTTCTTACTAATAATATATTATACTTCTATATATTAATTAAAAAAATATTTAAACCTCAGCACTTATTTACAAAAAAAAGGAAATTAATGACAGCTTGTGACAAGCTGCTTGTACATGCAAACTCGTGTCGCATAATCTAATCTGGTTAAAATCCGCTAAAATAATTGGCAACGCTGCAGCCGGCTGCAGAGATCCCATCATAGCATTTTTTAACTTTGGGGAACTTTGATATGATGTGATCAGTTCCCTTTCTACGAAAATTGTTCACGTTCTCTCGAGCCCAAGAATAGATACCCTGAGGACAGGTGTGATACAGATATATTTTTATAATTCAAAAGTTATCATAGGAAATTTTAATGGCAATTTATCTAAATAACTGTATTATATTCTGTATAGTTTTTCCACAGACAAAAGAAGGATAGATAGACTAGTACTGCCTATACTATTATTATACTAGTATTATACAGAGTTTTAAAAACATAGTTTGTTTAAGTCCAAACTCTGTTTGTTTAAGTCCAAAATATAATAGCTACAGTGCCATACCATCTCTAGAAATATAATTTCTCCCAATGCTAGTCTAACCCTTCTTTCGTCTGAGCAGCTTTTAAAGCAACTTTTACCTCTCAAAAAGAATGTAAATATATAAATATCAAGAAATTTTTTTCATGGGACTAGTCACGTGAAATGGATCTAAAGGAAAATAATTTTATGAAAAATACATAATATTATTTGTTCTTATGGAAAAATACCCAAAATTATTTTCTCTCAGGTCCCACTGCGCGTGACCACTCATATATTTTCAAAAGAAAAAGAGGAAATATTCAAGGAAAAACACTTTTTCATTACTTTTTTAATATTCAGCAGAAGATTTTTATTTGAAAATCTATCCACAACGTAAAAAGAATATAAAGAAATTATTTTTACTTCAAACAAGAAAAGTCCTTTCAGAATATATAAGATTTTTCTTTTAATGTCATTATGTTGATATAATACTGATATTTTGCTAGGAAAATTTCTTTAATAAATAATAAATTCTAATGAAACATGTTATGGAATTATTTTTTGTGATGTCATTAAAATGACAGTTCCAAATCGAGTTCAAGGTCACAAAATTGTTTTTTTTTAATTGCGGCTCTTTACCCTACAAAATAAATCCAAAATCAAAACTCCCCCTGAATTATTTCTAGGTAAAACTACCTGACCTCTGCACGAAAGATAATCAAATATTATCTTGAATCAAAGCAAAACGATCTTGAACCAAGGCCGCCATGGCTTTCGATATGTTAAACGCCATGACTGTCTTGGATCAAGTCCGCCGTGATCTTGCCATTTGAGGTCCTAGATTTAAGTACATTTCCTTAAATCAAAGTCACTTAAACCATTTATTTAAGATCATATTATCTTAAACCAAGTATGTAATTATCTTGATTTAAGATCATATTATCTTTATCCAAGATCATATTATCTTACATATAATCTTGAATGAAGAGAATTATGATCTTGATTTAAAATTATGATTCTTTTGATTCAAGATCATATTATCTTAAACCAATACTTGGTGTAAGATAAAGACCCCACCGTCAGGTTCCAGGGTTAATAGAATTGTAAATATTTTTAAAAAAGTTCCCACACATGTATAATATTATTACGCACGCTTATGAAATATGATACTTTCTTACTCTGTTAATCGTGTGAAATTTGGTTTCATAGGTGGTCGTAGGAAAAAGCACTTGTTTTTAAAGAAAAACTTGTTGCAACGCCATTGCAAAATGGCGCTTATAGGTATAAATTATTTAAAGCTACTTACCAGTGAATTTTTTAAGTAAATTTGAAAATCCCCATCGTTTGAGGGTAACAGATACAAATTCGTCCATTTTAAAGCAGATAGAAACAATGATACACCTTTAATGACAACTGACGGCAAAAAAAAACAAACCTAACTTCTCTCTCGCGCATATCTTGAACTACTATGCAGATTGTCTGCCAATAACAACGGGCGAGTCTACTGTATATCTACGTGGGGTGAGGCCGGCAAACTCTTTACCGTAAGACAACAGGGGCTTTGAGTCAAGATAATAACTCTTGATTCTCTGTTACTATTTTAAATGTCATTTAAGGAAAAAATCTCTGACACAAGGATTTTTCTACCTGAGAGAATGATCTTAAAAGAAGATTATTATCTCGATTTAAGATAATATAAATCCAAGATAATTTATTATCTTCTGCCAAGATAACCTTTTTTTCTGTGTATACTTAAAATTTTACACTTATTCTATGCATAATATTCTTTCCATGGGTATAACAAATATTTAAAGCCAATATACTCTTAAGCTTGTTTTCCAAACATGTTTATAGTCACTTTAAGTAATTTTGTATTTAGATGTTATTTATTACAGGCTTGTGTAGTTTTTCAATTTCAGTGCACTTGACAGTGTTATGCTATAGGTGGCGCGACATGTTATTTCCTACCACTAACAAAACTTTTATAATGAATAAAGTCGCGCTCTTGGAATACTGTCGTTATAAATTACTAGTCAGCTAATTCGATACACATTATCGGATTGGTATGGATCAAGATATCTGGAGGCTTTAGCCTAGAGGAACTAGTCATCTTGGGGAACATTCTTATTGGGAACATCCCCACTTCCGGTTTCCTCACTTCCGGTTTCCTCACTTCCGGTGTCCTCAAATTGTTGAAAATGGATTTATGTGGTGGTGTGTGTCTAGGGGGGATTGATTTTTTCGTTAATTTTTTGATATATCTTCGCGTTTTTAAGATACAAGCAAAAATGTGAGTGTCTGGAACACATCAATATAGAAGCATTCTTATACTTGATGCAGTCATTTTTATACTTGATTTAATAATTTGCTAATCTAAATAAGTATAAGTAATACTCGGGACAAGATTGTATATAGAATTTCTCAAAGTATAGTTATATTCTTGATTTTAATACTAGTTAAGTCTTGAACAAAATATAACTTTTGTCAGAGTTCAAGAATAAGATTTTCCTGAAAAGAAGTATAACTAGAGTTGCGGAATGGGAAAACTAGCATAGCGCTGATTCAACATTATTAATATTCAATCCAGTTTAGCTTTTTTCCATGTGAAGTAAAATGTGTAACTATATAAAATTTTTTGGTAATTTGAAAACCATCGTATAATAAAAATTTTATAGAATCATGCACGTAGTGTTGTAAAGCGTAAAATAATATTGATTTTGAGTTTACTGCAATAATAATCTCCCGAACAAAAATTTAAACCGGGCTGTCCATATATTACGTAACGCAATTTTTCAAAAAAATTGACCCCCCCTCCCCTACAAAACAAACAATATTTACCAACACCCCCCCCCCCCTGTGTAAGGCGTAACAATATAAAAAAAAATTTCGCAATAAATTTAACTGTATTCTCACTATTGATTCGTTTTTCTCGACAATACAAACATGAACCTAAAATATAGTATAACAACCTTAAAAAAATTTACACGAAAAAATCACTCAAACTTTAAAAAAATATTCATAATCAATATCACACAGGGAAAAAATACTAGGTACCTCTTTTTACACTGAGTGTCACATATAACACGTATATTGTTTATGCACAGGTACACAAAATAGTACACACATTGGTGTTCTGTGAGTACATATTCCGCGCGAAAATGTATCATCGCCGATGATTTATCGGCAAGATCACGCAAGAACAGAGCCGTAAGATTTTTTTTTAATATCAATGTCAACTGTTTTTTTATCGATTACAATATTATTTAAATATGCATAGTTTTGTCAATTTTTGTGTGAAAAGGGGAATTATGGGCCACTAAATAGTAATTTATGTTGAAATAAAAATACATCTGCCAAGCTTAGCAAATAAACATTAAATTTATTAAATTCCGTTACGTAACGTTTACCTAGAAACCCCTCTCCCCTGTCAGAAACTGTAACAATTTCTCTGACCCCCCCGGAGGCGCGTTACGTAATATATGGACAGCCCCTTACCACGACTAAAACTATAAATAGTAACACTTTTAACGTTTTAAAAAACGAATAAATTCTTTCGTAATGCGTAGTAAAGCATGGGTTTTCATGTAGAATATTAAATTTGTATTGACTTTTTTAGATTTTTCATTATTCATATTTTAACAACCTCCATTTTTATTAGAAGTTTATTGGTGACCTTAGATATGTTAATAACTTTTAAAATGGTGGGTATAGGTCTTTGTCCTTCAGAAAAACACGTTTTATAACTTGCCGACGTTTCGAAAAATTTATTTTCTTCCTCAGAGCTCTAAAATTCAGAACGCAGAAATTACAATATATTATACCATAAAAAAATATAAATATATAAAGATTTGCTACAAAATTAAAATTTTAAAACAAACAAAATAAATATCCTAAAATATATGTTATTAGTTAAATTTAACATAACCAAATTTATAAATTATATTTGTCAGTGTACTTTATTTTGTGCACTTTACTATAGTTTAAAAGAATAAAAACAAAAACGCTCCACTACAATGTATGTAAAAACTTACTGTTAAAGGTGGTTTTCCATCGTAAATCTAACACTAAACATATATTTACAGAAATACGTAAATACATAATAAATAATAAATAATTAAAACAATACACAGATATATAATGGAACTATACTCATTAGGGAAACAATACATACTAAACAGATTTTAATTACCCGCTTAGCAGTCTATTACTGATAACTTTTTTAAGCAAAAACATCAAAAGAGAAAAAAAAACCAACACAATAAAAATTAATAATTATCAAAATCGAAAACTCCCAACTCTACTGAAAACAATATTCCATTTTTATTGCTTTCCCATTTTAAAAATTTTCAAATTTTCGGTAGACCTTGTATTCGTGCAAAAATTTTTTTTGCGTATTTTTGCGTTTTGTGAGGTTTTATATCGATATAAATCAATTTCAACCAAAAAAAATTGTCACAATCGATTGGTCGTTCTGTCCGGGAAATCCTGTATCCACGATAACTTAAGAACGCTTTAAGCTATAGACTTGAAATTTGGCATACAGGTGTTTTACCAAAAGTTCTCGCTCGGGAATGTTTTTGGTAAACATTGGGGTGGAGCAAGGGGGGCAAATGGGGTAAATACAATAATTTTTCACAAAAATTTGAAAATTGCTATATAGGGGATTTTGAGGTTGCTGAAATTGAATATGATAATAAAAAAATTCTAACTTCACCCCCTTGAGGGTGGGGGGTAGTTTTAGTAAAAATTTGTATATTGGGGTTTTTGAGGTTGCTGAAAGTGAATCTGTTAATTAAAAACCCTAGTTAACGCGTGGAGGTGAAAATGGGAAAGCTATTTTACTGGGCAGTGAAGGGGTAAATATTTCCAATATTTTCGTAAAAATTGGTAAATTTTGGGGGACGACGAAACTGAATTTGATAAAAATAAAAAAATTCCAATTCCAGCCTCCAAGGGGTGGGGGGTAGTTTTTGTGTAAATTGGTATATAGGGGTTTTTGAGGTTGCTGAAAGTAAATCTAAGAATAAAAAATCCAACACCACCCCCTGAGGGGCGGGGGGTGATTTTCGTGAAAATTTGTATACAGGGGTTTTTGAGGTAGCTAAAAGTGAATGTGATAATAAAAAAAAATCTAACTCCACCCCCTGGAGGATGGGGGTAGTTTTGGTAAAAAATTGTATATTGGGGTTTTTAAGGTTGCTGAACGTGATAATTAAAAAACCTATTTATCGCGTGTAGGTGAAAAATGGGAAATCGATTTTACTGGGCAGTGTATTATAATTTGAGTGGATTTAACTAATTTATTTTTTAACTAAACTATTTTTGATTTAAAAAAAGGGTGAATCGCTATGTCCGTGTACAAAATTTTGGAAGTCAGTCTTTTAAAAATATTAAAAATCTCAACAAAAATCTCGAAATTCTAAAAAATTTTAAATTAATTTATGAGTAGATTTCTATGGTCCGTTTCATCAAGCTAGTAAATTAAAAATCGCATATTTTTACAACAGGTTTGAATAGTATATGTTTTTGTGTAGAATATAGTTATGTTTTATAAAATAAACTACGCAGTATATTCGCACATCCAATATTCGAATCTGCTTTGAAAATATTCACTGTGCGATTTTTAATTTACTGTCTTGCTTAAAGGAACAGACCACAGGCTTTTTAGAAAGTCTCAGAAATCATCAAATCGTTCAAAAATCTTAGATTTTTTTTATATCTAAAATCTAGGAAGTCTCCGTGCAATGTATAGATTTTTAAATAAAAAAAAAGTTGCACGGTAGTATAGTTCATATTTTCAACATTTCTATAGTATTTTTTGCCATTTGTGTTTATACGAGTTATATGAGTTATAGTGTACACAAAAAACGTGACGCATATTTTTTATGTATCTTACTTTTTCATGAAACATATTTTTATACAAGAATTTTTTTGTCTAGAACGTTTTTTGGCGATTTTAGTAAATTCTAAATCACCGTATTATACTATTCTATCGTCTGTTTCATCAAGCAAGATAGTAAATTAAAAATCGCACAGAGAATATTTTTAAAACAGATTCCAATATTGGATGTGCGAATATTCTGCGTAGTTTATTTTATAAAACATAACTATATTCTATACACAAACATATACTTTTCAAACCTATTGTAAAAATATTTACTGTGCGATTTTTAATTTACTCTCTTGCTTGATAAAACAGACCATATATTCTATACACAAACATATACTATTCAAACCTGTTGTAAAAATATTTACTGTGCGATTTTTAATTTACTCTCTTGCTTGATGAAACAAACCATATATTCTATATACAAACATATTCAAACCTGTTGTAAAAATATTTAGTGTGCGATTTTTAATTTACTATCTTGCTTGATGAAACAGACAATAGCGCTCACGCTCATTGAATCACATTTACATGCAGAATCATGGGTATTTTTTTACAGAGTACATTAAAATTTTCGCTACAAACGACTGTTAAGTAAAATTAAAAGTAACTGGAATAAATTTTAAATTGTTTAATAATGTTTCTAGCAATTATTTTTTCGAATTCTTTATTAAACCGGGCTTTCTAAAACAAACTCAAAACAAATTTGACCTTTTATAACGAATTGAAGAGAATCCGAATTGAATAACAAGGAACTTTAATTAGCCAAACTTTTATTTTTTATTCTTTTTTTTCCAAATACAGAACTGGGGAATAAAACTGCTGTATACTAATTAAATGATAATTAAATTTTGTATACCTACTAACAAAGGAACGTTCAAGTATTACGTAATGCAAATTTTGTTCATTTTGGACCGTCATCCCCCCCCCCTATAACGCTATTTTCCTATACCATTAACATGAGCGTAACTCCACAAAATGACCCCCCCTAGGAGCGTTACGTAATACTTGAACGTTCCCCAACCTTAGTCTTTTGGTCCGTGACATTCGCAAGGCTACATCTTCCAATCGCGCTAAAACTTTTACAAATATTTGTACTCTTTAATGTCCGGTTTGGACTTTTTACCTGCAAAATAAATAAATTATAGCCATTTGGCCTTGTCAATATCACGGTATTAGGCCACATTTTCCAATAGATAACTCTGTTACTAATTATAAAATCTTTTGGAAAAATATATAATATGCCAAAAAGTATTATACGTATGCATTTTAAACTGCGACTAGAACTTCTGAAAATACGTAAAGTACGGCCTTTTTAAAAACAATTTTTATTGAAAATTATTATCAATATATTTCAATTATTGGTGAAGGCGCAAGAGACAAAAGTTATTTTGCTGGCACATATTCTAAAAATCAGGCAATAAAGAGAACAAATATACCACTAATGTTTGTGAACATTTTTGCTTGATTGGCCAGACAGCTTGACATTTGCAAGGCCAATTTAAAACAAGCCGTAAAGATATGTCATGCTACGCATGCCATTATATATTATTCGCAGTAAATGGTATAGTCCATTTTACCAAATAATTAAAAAAAAAAAATTAAAAAACTACATTTAAAAAAAAAAATTCTTTTTTAAAAATCAAAAAATAAAATATTTTTCAAAAAAAAAATTATTTAAAAAAAAAAAAAAAATAGTTTCTTTTTGCGAAAAACAAAAAAAAATGAAAGTCCAAACGAAAATTTCAACTCGATCGTTCTTGAGTTATCGTGCAAACAGAAACGAGACATCAGATTTATATCCAAGAATTTTTTGTCTAGGACGATTTTTTATTTTTTTTTTGTGTGAATAATATAATAACTATAACTTTTTAGTTTTGCGGGCACAGATTCTATGAATTATAATTTTGTACCAATTTTGACACAATCAAAAAATTTGACCTTATACCGTGATATTAGCAAGGCCAATTAAAAATAGATATAACTTTTTTGTTTAGCGAGCACAAATTCTATGAAAGAGCACAAATATAACACTAATTTTTGTACAAATTTTGGTCGATCGGAAGATTTGACCTTTCCAGTGTCTATGACCCAAAGATTGGGGTTGTTAATAACCATTTAACCAAGCATTTCCGATTCCCTATAAAATCTTCTTCAGATGTATTTTTTGAATTAATATTAGTTTCTGATTAATCTATGCGTCTGGTTTTATTTTGGTTTTCTTTTGCAAGTTATTTGACTTTCGCAAAATAAATATACGTGAGTTTATTCTAAGAACTCAACAATGCTGTAACTTAACGACAACGAACTAATAACTCTTCTCTCTAGAATAGGCATTTCATTTGTAAAAACTGACAAAAACGTAGCCAACATATACATTTGTTTGTCTTACTCGCACAGCTTTGTTCTAACAGAGACAACAATAACAGTTACTGGTAACTGTTATTGTTCAGGCCTGAATATACCTACTATTTGTTTACAAACAAACCGAGATGTTGGCGATAGTTTATATTAGCGGTATGCGTATTCTAGAGAGAAGAGTTATTAGTTTCTTGGTTAACCTTGACCGTTTTTTTTATATTTTTTGGTATTTTTATATAGTATTTTTTCTTCGTTTTTCTAAAATTGAAATATAGCGGAAGTATTATTTTGTTAGCAGCAGTATTTTGCAATACAATAAAGATCTAGTATACGATTATTTTAATGAATGCATTCACAAGCAAGAAAATTAATTGAGGAAAGAAAAGAAAACTCGTATATACTTGTTAATTTTCATTGCCTAGGTACCTAGATAGAAGACAATTAAAATTAAGAGTGTTTTTCACCACTCGTGGTATAAGAGTTTCTTTTATGATGGAAACCAGAACAGTTGGAGTGTCCGCCACTTCAAATCTAGAACATCGCATTTTTAATATTTTCCTCAATGACGTCATTCAGCATTCATTTTTTTAGAAAACTTTTTTTAACATTTTAAAAAAAGAATGAAAAACTGAAATGTAAATCTTTGTATTTTATCACATACCTTGTGTCCTGTTTCGGTAATATTTTAATAATTTTTGGGGGGTATAATTAACATTTTTCAAAACTTGTGTCACGAACAAAACAAGTGAAAGAAAGGAAAACTTTCGACGTTAAAAAATTATAAAAACTGTAAACTGTAAATCTTTGTATTTTATTACATACCTTTTGTCCTGTTTCGGAAATATTTTAATAATTTTTAGGGGGTAAAATTGACATTTTTCAAAACGTGTGTCACGAACAAAAAAAAGTGAAAGAAAGCTCAATGTGCTATATCAAATAGGAAAACTTTTGACGTTAAAAAATTATACTGTAACCATCTAAATAGGGGGCGAATGTATTTTTCCTAATAATTTTGGGGAATCAACCATAAAAAATTTAAAAACTTTCAAAAGCACTTTACTTAACTATCTTTGTGAAATTGAGCCCTATTCCCTTAATGAATATGAGCTTTATATAGAAAATCACAGCTTCAGATTTCAAAGTGAATTTTAAATGTATTGTATAATAATAGGTAAATTTTATTTTTTAAATTAAAAAAAAAATTAAGTTGACTTTCTTTTCTCTCTCTCTCCGTCTTTTATTATGATATAATTTTAAATGTCTGTTTTAAACGTTAATTTTTTTCGATTTTTTTTTTTTTATATAGTGTATTTATTTAGCTATTATATTGTATTTTATATTGACAAATTTCCAATTAATGTATTTATCTACAGCTTTAAAAGGATGTATTTAGATCATTTCTTGAAATAAAGATTTATTTTTATTTATTTATAAATTTTATAAAAAAAATTGTTTTTAAGTCGTTGTCAAAATAAATAGATTGATTTGAATTTTAAAAAAGTTTCCTTATAATTATTAGTAAATTGGTACAAGCAATATAAAAAAAACTATTAAAATAAAGGACACAGTAATTATAAATTTTTTAAATTGTTTTACTCTTAAAATTTTAAATATATTTTTTTTAACTAAAATGATCTATCTAACAAAACGATTTTTTTAGTGTACTTTTAAGCAAATTCGTAACTAGGGCGTGGCGAATGTGGTATTTGCCATGGGCGCAACACTTAAGAGGGGCGCCAAAGACAAAAGAATACACGGAAAAAAAAATCATAGCTAGGAGCGCTATAACACACATACCAAGCAAATTATAATCGCTTATTATATAAATACAATGCTTTCTCTTACAATTATGGCAGTCAGTGTAAAAATTTATATGAAATACTTTAATTGTTTAGTGAATAATAAAATATAACAAATAGTATGGCATTTATAGCTTAAATAGATCTAATTATTGTCCGTGCTAATAATTTTTATAATATAATAAAATTTCTGTAAATTTATAATAGTGCCTGTAATAAATATAATCGTGTCTGTAATATATATAATCGTTTCCAATTTATTTTTAACATTATTAGTTATTGTGTCCCTTATAATCTATAGCTTAAATCACTATAATTTGCCACTGTTACCAAATATCTTATAATGTATAGCGTAGAGCCCACTAATTTCTTTCCGTGTATACCTACTTACTTTTAGTTATGAAGAACTTGATATATATATTTTTTTGTTCATATTTTAATAATAATGTCACATGAGAAGGCGTTTTTTTTTTGTTACTGTTTTCCTTGTTTACCTAACCTAATAAAAAAGCTTAAATATTTCAGTTGTTTTTATATTAGATAGGGGGAGCAAAGTGATAACCTGCCACAGGTGCAAACAGCTCTAGTTACGGATCTGCTTTTAAGTATTAATTGCATTACGTGCGGAGTAAAAATTACTTGTCAGGTATACGTGTGCCCAATTTTAAGTACGAAATAAACATTATTATCTTTTGGAAATTGGTTAAAATGTGAGAAAATCAGCTCAAATCTCTCGTAACAGATTTTTTTTCTTCCTAAACAGAAATTTATATCACGTGATCACAAGACGTCGTAAAGAAACTAAAGTGTATTCCCAAAAGGAATTTTCAAAGCCAATGTGATCTAATTCTGTAGGTTTGTGTATAATAGGGAAAACGTGAGTGGAACAGTCAATAAACAAAAGTTCTTATTCCTTGCTTTCCTATTTACCTACACAAAGAGAAAACATATTTTAATATGAAGTACACACAGAGAAAAAAAATACTAATATAAAGATATTTGTTGCAAGTATGAAAAAACTTGATATAAACAATATATATTAAACATAAATATATAAACATACAAACAATGTTTATTAAACAAATTTATCTAATTTTTTAAAAATTACCAATTTGGTTTAACTTCAGTTAGTATTTGTTTCCAAGAAATAAGTATTAGTACTATTTTTCATTATTGGTGTTATTTTAAATTTATTTCATTAATCGTATATAATAAAACCGATAAGGTGTCTGTCTGTCTATCTGTCTTTCTATCTGACTTTCCAGAAGTTTTTGCATACTTTCCAAACAGCTAGAAGTCTAAAACTTGGCATGCACGTCAAAAACCTGGGTACACTAAGGCAAAAAGTCTAAAATCACATCTACTCAGAATTTAATTCTGAATGAAAATATGTATAAATGTATAGGGTGTTCTATTTGAATATCAAAAGTTAAGGTAATTTCCGGCGTAACCGGAAGTGAAACAAAAAAGTAAATCCGCCATGTATATTATCTGTGTCTAAAATACATCGCAGTGGCTCATTTGCGAAATTGTGATAAAAGGCGAAGATCATATCAATTCGGGTGCGATTCGTCTGCGGGGAACTCCTTATACGAGAGCAGCATGGTTCGTTTTGGGTATTAGTCACTGCGTTGTATTTCAATCACAGAGTATAGCCAGTGTGAAATTATATATAGCCAATGTGAATATATATATATATCACCAAAGTTTCGTTTTTATCGAATTAAAATTAATCTTAATTTTAGGGGTGGACATAAGTAAAACTCACCCGGTATATATTCTTGTATACAAAAAATGTTATTATTTAAACCAAGCACGTTTACTTATTTCCAGTTTTAACTTCTTCGACTAAGTAAAATTTAAATATAATCAAGCATAAAATTTAATTTATGTACTTATAGTTGCGGATATACAAACTTTTGAGCGACTTGATCTGAATTATATGTACTTGTTTTTAATAATTATTTCTCTGTGTATACACATAAAATAACCTAATACAACAAAAATTGTTATTTGGGCATATTTTTATCCATTAAAAGAATTATATTAAATACGTTAAAAGTGTGTCCTAAAAAAATATACGCATTTGTTAGGAACAATATTTTTTCTACGAGCGGAGTTAAATTAAATATACTTTTATATTTTTAAAATAAATGTTATTTTTATATTTTTTCAATAAGAATAACAATTAACAGTTAAGAATTTTGAACATTTTTATAATATTATGAATAAATATAACAAGAATTACACCACGCAATTAAGATATTACACAATATTTATGCGTGCGGAAAAAGCCTTCTTTCCACACTCACATGCGTGCGGAACGAGACATCTTTCCGCACGCTCGTAGGAAAATGTATTAACACAAAAATTCATTAAACATAGTCAGATATAGTAAAATTACTTAGTAAAAAGGTATTTTTGCATTGCTGGATGTGCCAAGTTTTCTGTCACATGGGCCCAGTGTAGACCCTACAAAATATCTCCGTTATTCTAAAAAATTTAAATCTGATAAATCAAATCTAAAATAAGACCAAAAGTACCAGTTTTTATTTCAAACGACCTCTCTATTTTTTTACTGATTATTACAGGAAACTAAACTTTGAATTTAACGACGTACTGCCGAAATTTTTTAAAAAGCATTAATACGTTTTATTAAGGTGGGCATTGAAATCGTACATTTTGCAACATAGTTTGATTTAGTTTGACAGGTAAGAATTAATTTTTAACGTAAGGTTATTTATATGTCAAATTTAAAACATATCAAAGCAAAAACACAGTATCCGCTTTGATTTCTTTTTCTAAAAATTAAAATTAGTAGAATAAAATTTAACGGAAAAATAAAATAACCTAACTTACATAACTTTTCTAATTATAAAGCATTATAGAAATAACTTAACTAGTACAATACAAAAAACTAACAGAAAATCCAGTACTTACTGTATTATACCCTAAACGGTTTTTGTCAAAAGCTTAACCCACTTTTAAAATATCTTATCACAATGATATGATGTTGTAAAATTTACGATTTCAGTGCCTCCCTTGATAAGACCTATTAATGATTTTTAAAAAATTTCGGCAGCGTATCACACTTTTATAATTTATACTTTTCTTGAGTGGAAGTTCCCTAAAATAAAAAAAATAGGGGATAGGGATAATTTATTATTTGATTGTTTATTTAAACAAAAACGATTTAAGCGTGGTAAAAAATAAAATTGAAAGGAATTTTACGACATTAAATCTCACCTTTGCAAAGCTTTGTGGGGACAGAAATTTGGTATACACATTATTAGCACCTGGGAGTAAACTACATATTTTCACGTCTGAATACATTAAACCATATGTACTAATGTTTACGTTTGAATACATTTAATAATATTAATTGACATATCTACGTTGGTTTGAACCTGCCTACAGAATTATTATTGATTTTGATTTGCCAGGGAAACAATATACTCAATTTATCTTGAGAAAATTATGTATACCTACACAGAAAAAAAAATATGTTAAAATGTCAAGCATGTGTTACTTAAAAATTTTTACTTTGTAAAATTTCTGGTGTTAGTAATGAATAGTTAAAATTGTGCGCACACAACACTGGCAAACAATTTTAACTCCTTGCTTGCTAAAAGTAGGGCATATGACTTTAATATTTTAACAATAGCACAAAAGCACAAAGTCAAAGGCCGACTTTTTTTTCACGTGATTTAAATACATAATTTAGGGGAAATTATTATTTTATTGGTAGCAGTATTTTAGTAGTTTTATTAAAATTAGTTTAACAGTATTTCTTTAAGAGAATCGGTGAAGAACATGAATGAAATAATAGTTATTTATAATACAAGGGCGAAAAGTTAAATTTTTCGATTGAGTAGGTTTTTAGAAGCCGAGAAGGCCGGCCCTAGTGTAATAAACCTAAGAAATCGAAATTTAACTTTTTGCCCGTGTATTATACAATTTTTTTTATTCGATTGTTACTAATTATAATAAATTATTAAAATATACTTATATTTAAAGTGCAAAAAATAGTTCTTTTTACTGTCTTATTACTTATCTAGTTATCCATGACAAATTGCTGTCCAATCAAATCGCTACAAAAACAATTGAATCGTTTCTTTTGCTTGCGGTTTAATTTTCAAATTAGCTTGGTGTTTTGATCAATTTCTTTTAAAATGTGTCTGTTATGAAAATATTATTATTCTGAAACATTTTGATGAACATTAAAAATATTGAAATTGATTTTACAATTGAAAATTTGTGTTTGTAATTTATTTTAATGGATGAATTAATTAATCGGTTAACATATATTTTGAGGTTATGTTATAGAAGAAATTTTTATTTTGTATGAATTGATTATAATAACTGTATCTGGCCAAAAAGAACAGTTAGTTCAAGACCAAAAGTGACCAAAAGGTCATATTTTTTATGAATATTACAGTAAAGGTAAAGCATCTTCTTTTAAACAGCTTAAAAATAACAAGTTTAAGATAGCAGACGAAAAAAACTTTTTGGCCCTTGAGCCACAGAGTTCAACTTTTCGCCCGTAAAACATGAACAAAATGTGACTCTTTTAGAATCAATCGAATAAAAAATAATATTTAAGGATGAAGTTACCGTCAAAAATAACAGTCTTTGTCCCTTCTGTCCCCTTAAAATATTCAAATATGAGTATATTCTTTTTCTTTGTGCGTATTAAATTTATTTAAATTAAATCTCGCTTATTGATTATATATACATCTAACTAATAGATTGCATTGAGCTTGATTTAATTAAGTTCTGAAATGTAACATTCCTAATTAAGTGTTCGTTATGCAAATGGGCGTAAGTACCAAAATCTTCATTTACAGGATTAACTAAAATATGAATGTATGCATAGATGCTATATTAGGGTGATACAAAAAATTGCAATTTTTTTTATTTTTTCCTATTTTTTAGGGGCCCAAAGCTGAAGTTATTCTATTCGGTTTAAAAAGTAACTAAGTTAAATTTTATCCAAAAATTTCAACATTTAGTGGTGGCTCAAAGCTACTAAAAGTGGGCGAATATAATTAAAAAAACACTTTCTTGCATAGGATGAAAATTATACGCAGAAAAATGGATATTATAATAGTTTGTATGATTTTATAGTAAAAATTTGCAATATATTTATTGATAATAAAAATAAAAACGCTTTCCCCGTATTGGTAGCCAAAATATGAAATCCCTATAATTTATAATAACGCGAGAACCGGGGTATGAAGTTTATGAATTTTGGTACAATTTGCGTTACGTAATACTTAAACGTTCTCTAAATCATTTTGAAATTAAAATATTTATTTACATACTAAATATTTATTTGAGGCTAAAATAGTCTTCTCTACCGTAGTATATATTAGTTTTTTCACTACTAGCATTATTTAACTATTTTTATTCAAATAATAAAATAAATTATTAACAGAAATTACATTTCTTTAAATTTTCATAAAAATCAAGTAGCCTTGATCAATGACATTTGCTCAAATAAATACTTTGAACTGACGTTTAAATATTTAGTTTTTTTTTTAATTTTTTCTTAATATTTATCTAATTATTAATTGTGTTAATTGGTAATAATTATAGTTAATTATATTTAATAAATAAAAAGTTATCTAAAGCTAATTTCTTGAGTTTAGTTAGTAAAAATTCCACAAAACACTGAAACATCTAAACAGAACAGAAAGCAATTGTTTATACTCTCCTACTAGGAGAGAAAAATTATTAATGCTATAGAAGAAGAAAATTGATTTCACAGTCTGAAAACATAATAAATAATAGTATGTTCTAAAGCTAGTAGTGAAAAAATCATTTTTATTAGTGTACAACGTAATTTTAAAATAATATTGCAATTTTAACACTTGAGTTTAGAATAAAACTTTAATATTTTACGTTTTCATTGTTAATTTAGAGACTACATTTAAGTATTAAGTTAAATTTCCTATAAAACAGTAAAACTTGGGTTTAAATCGTATGAATTTTACTATTTAATTGTGGGTGTAAATTATAGGTTATGGGGCCAAAATAAATTCCTTTTTAATGTAAAATTGCCGACGTTTTGAGTACCTACACGTTCGCCCTTCTTAAAAGCTACAAATAAAGTTTATTCAATAATAGGTTATTCATTACATACAGAAAAAGTGTATTACTTCTTCAGCATATTGCCAACAAAAATATTAGGCATAATGTAAAACACCATAAATACAATCATACAATGTTGTTTTAAATGTTTTATGTAGGCTTACATTATGCCAAATACTTTTTTTTGGCAATATGCTGAAGAAATAATTGAGGTAAACATAACCTTAAAGTTTCGCGTTTTATACACTTTTTATTTATTTAATGTATAATCATACATTATTACATAAATTATAATCTATTAATAAATAAAATTTATTTGTAGCGCTGAAGACGAGTGACCGTATAGGTGCACGAAACGTCGGTATTTTTACATTAAAAAGCCGTTTATTTTAGTCCTGCAATCTTTAATTTATACTCACAACAAAATTTAAATTAAAGACGTATAAAAATGAAAAGTTACAAATTAATCTTAATATTATAAATCTAATCAAATTTTCCCCCATTTTTAACAGTGTACCAAAAATTGTATTTTTTAAAAAAAAGGAGAAACATATATGTTTCTGTGCAAAGTATTATGAATATTTATGATACTTAAATATGTTTAAGAAATAATATTTTTTTTTCTAATAAAACGCATTGGAATTTTAACACTTGAGTTTAGAATAAAACTTTAATATTTTACGTTTTCATTGTTAATTTAGAGACTACATTTAAGTATTAAGTTAAATTTCCTATAAAACAGTAAAACTTGGGTTTAAATCGTATGAATTTTACTATTTAATTGTGGGTGTAAATTATAGGTTATGGGGCCAAAATAAATTCCTTTTTAATGTAAAATTGCCGACGTTTTGAGTACCTACACGTTCGCCCTTCTTAAAAGCTACAAATAAAGTTTATTCAATAATAGGTTATTCATTACATACAGAAAAAGTGTATTACTTCTTCAGCATATTGCCAACAAAAATATTAGGCATAATGTAAAACACCATAAATACAATCATACAATGTTGTTTTAAATGTTTTATGTAGGCTTACATTATGCCAAATACTTTTTTTTGGCAATATGCTGAAGAAATAATTGAGGTAAACATAACCTTAAAGTTTCGCGTTTTATACACTTTTTATTTATTTAATGTATAATCATACATTATTACATAAATTATAATCTATTAATAAATAAAATTTATTTGTAGCGCTGAAGACGAGTGACCGTATAGGTGCACGAAACGTCGGTATTTTTACATTAAAAAGCCTTTTATTTTAGTCCTGCAATCTTTAATTTATACTCACAACAAAATTTAAATTAAAGACGTATAAAAATGAAAAGTTACAAATTAATCTTAATATTATAAATCTAATCAAATTTTCCCCCATTTTTAACAGTGTACCAAAAATTGTATTTTTTAAAAAAAAAGGAGAAACATATATGTTTCTGTGCAAAGTATTATGAATATTTATGATACTTAAATATGTTTAAGAAATAATATTATTTTTTTTTCTAATAAAACGCATTTGGTATTTAGGTCCTTATCTTATATTAAAGATCGCAGATACCATACGAGACATTTCTTTTTGTCTCAAATTAAATTCTTTTAAAATTAAATATAAAATGTCGAAAAAGGCGAGGTCTTTCTAAATTGACTTTATATGAACTACACCACAGATATTGGCTATTATCCGAAACGACCAATTACAACTTTAAATTACTTTATTATTTAAAATTGTATGTTGTACAAATTTATTTAATTTTAGTTATTTTCTCCACAACCGCTAGTAAAAGTGACCCTTTAAACATAACGTTAATAATAAATTCAGAATTGAAAATAACTTTTTTACATAAGAATCCGAAAAAAAAAAGAAATACGTAGATTTGACACACTAGGTGGGTTTCTTTGCGCAGGGTCATATATACTATACTTGTTTGTCGGTTAAAAACCGAAAATATATCTAAAAAAAGTTTTTATATAATATATATTATATAATATATATATTACAAGCCGTGAAGCCCGTTCTTCGAGTTAAAAACTTAAATTAGTTCTCTATTCACTAACCTTGTTTAATAATATTCCTTAAAACCAATTGGCACTATGGGTAAAGTAAGATATTGCCCATGAGAAAATTAACCTGCAAGGCGTCAGCCAAGCAGGTTAATTTTCGAGAGGGCAATATCGGTTTACCCATGAGTGCCATACAATAAATAGCTTAGTAATTCATATTTTTATTAAAAATTTGAATGACATTTACAAGAAAATAATTTGAGAAGTGACAGTTGAGTGGGTAAAATAAATAATTATCCACTAAAATAAAGTAAAAACCACGCTGGGGTTATTATTGGGTTTATCTATTTAAAATAAAGCTGGTAATTGTCTTATTATCTGTATGTATTGGATAAAACCATTTTTTATGTAACTTTCTCTTCTTTTATTAGCTTTAACGACCGTCAATCATTGTCATAGACAAAAAATGTCAAAGTATTTTATATGTTAAAAGGTCGAAGTTTTTAACCAATGATGTACCTTAAAAATTGCGGGAATTTTAAACTAATATCTTGCATAATTGGACGGACTATAGCTACCCTAACAAACCTAGCCACTGCTCTACACTAGTTGTTTAGTTATAATAAAACAACATAATATTTATTTAATGATCATTAATTAATTTGCAATAAAATGCATATCGTTTGATTGACAGAATTTTTAGTACCTATTTTTGTTTTGTACTTTACTTTTAAGAAGAAATTAAAATGGACCTTCGTTTGTTTTCTATGTCATTTCTACCTTTTTCCAAGATTGATTTATATAAGAAGTCTTATTTATTAAAGTTTTAATCGGTCTAGAAGACACGTTATAGGTTATAGGTTACTGCATTAATTTCGTTTATAGATGCGGCCTTTTATCTAAGTTTCTATGATTTATAGATTTCCTCTGTAATTTATTATTATACAGGGTGTTTTATAAATAGAGGTACTAAAAAGAAGTTATTCTACACCCAAAAATATGAAAAAAAAAATCCTTAAAGGTTGGTCCGGAAATGAATCTTAACGGATCCTTGTTTGTTTAAAATATGTTTTTTATTATATATGGAACCCTTGAACTACAGCAGTAAAACCTTGGCGCATGATGAAGATAATACTCCTAGTTTTATTTGGGAACTTCAAACAGGAGCGTGCATAATAAGGAGCCGTTGTCATTTTTTTGCCCCAAACTTTTTTGTTTGTAGTAGCTACCTTAGGGTGGATTCCCGGACCACCAAGAGCTTTTTTAATATTTTTGGATGTAAAATCAATCCTTAAATTAAGTATTTCTATTTATAAAACACCCTGTATTGAATAGGAGACTGTAAAATTTCGTTTGATTCTTATAAAAAAAATCAAGATTAGCAATAAAAGAGACTGAAGACAAAAGGTTAAATTAAAAAAAGTTATAATACTTATTGTGCTATTAAAATTAAGGTTTTAAATGAAGAAGTGCTCAGAAAAAATTAAATACAATGTGAATCTTAAAAAAAGACTTAAATTAGTATTGTGCAACTAAAAAAAAAACAACGTATTAACATGAGTAAATTAATAATATTAAACATAAATTTATTAAGTGATGGTATTAAGTGATAATTAGTCAATCTGGCCTCACTTGCAAGTGCCGACTCGTCCCCCGAATCCCCACTGTCCCCCCTCCCCCCTAACCTCTCCAAACGGAGTTCTTTGTCCCGATCATCTCTCGGGAACTGTTCAAGTCCCTCACTCCTAATGGCCGTTCCCCAATCCCAACAGCCCGAACATCCGCCATCTCTGCCAAGAACTCTCTCAACTTCCGTTTTAAGAATTAAGGAAAGGACTTCTTTCTGGGATAAATTTTGGAACGAACGATCCAGGAAAGATTAGTAAGTTCATTTAGTTATTATTTTGTAGGTTAAATTTTTATGTAATTTATAATTTACTAGCCGAATACCCGTGCGTTGCACAGGTCATTAAGATTAACTTTTTTTTATGAAAAACATAGAGGGTATCTTGGACTATTAAAAACGCATAAACATATAAAATTCACGATTTACTCACCGCAGTAATGAAAAGAATCCAGCGCATGCGCACTGATTTTCTTATTTTTGTTTTGACGTATGCCAAAAATTATTTTAAGGTTATGTAACATTCTTTTGCAGAATTTTACAAAAATATCTACTTTTTTCTTTGCGAGCTAACAGTTTCTTTTAATTGGCTAAAAGTACTCGCTTTAATAGTATTTTCGTAAAAAAAAGGAATATTCATTAATAAACATTTGATTCATAAAATATATCGCCTTCTAAATTCTGAAATAGCGTATCTGAAAAATGCCTCCCATTAAAAAAAAACACCAAACCAGCAAACTACTAAACCAAACCATTATTAACGTAAACCAACGCCTCCCATTAAAAAAAAATACACCAAACCAGCAAACTACCAAACCAAACTATTGTTAACGTAAACCAACGCCTCCCATTAAAAAAAAACACCAAACCAGCAAACTACCAAACCAAACCATTGTTAACGTAAACCAAAGCCCCCATTAAAAAAATCAGAAAATATATATAAGAAAACAACTGGATTTTTCGCACCTAATTATATGCAAGACAGTAAGTTTTAGTAATAAAACCAGAAATCAGTGCAAAAATATAGTTCATTTTTGTGGATCTATTGCGCACCGTAACCCCACTCAAATTAAACTATTTCATAAAACTACAACTGCCTAAACGGAAGCCACTTTTGACATCCGTCAAAACAAAAACAAGCAAACCAGTGCGCATGTGCTAGATTCTTCTCATTACTGCGATGAGCGAATGGTTATTATTCTGGTTGGAGAATAGGATTTTACCTTAACAAATTGATGATATTATATCGAGATTTTTACCACCTTAGGGGTCGAATATTGAAAATTCCTGAAACACGTATCTTTTAGATTTTGATAAAGAATATATTTACCAAATATCGAGAATCTAGATCAGGAGTTCTTTGAGAAACGTACACTTTTAAAAAAGGTTTAATATTAAATAATTTATCCCTTATGACTTAAATTTTTACCGTCTTAGGGGTCAAATATAGAAAAATCCTGAAACACGTATCATTTGATTCAAGATTCAAGATTCTTTATTAGTCATTTTGGTATAAATACATGATGACGTGTCAAATTAATAAATAATACATTAATAAATAACAAATATAAAATAAATAATATGTGACCAACAGACAAAACAGAAAAGACCAAGGTACAACTACTAGTATCAGGCAAAGGTAGTAGAGAAAAATTCTTCGACTGTATAAAAACTATACTTTAAAAGAGCAATTTTTACTTTTTGTTTAAACATCTTTATTGACATATAGACTTAAAATTATGAGGTAAGTGATTATAAAGTTTAATTGGCATAATGTAGGAACTTTTTGCAGTTGGTGCAAGTCTATGCATGGACAAAATTATATTTTCCCCCCCTCTGAGATTATGATCACTAACCTGGATGGTTCTTGTATGGTTTTCAATGTTTGACTTGATGTAGACCACTGAGTTTAAAATATAGATAGAAATAACTGTCAAAATTCCCAACTCCTTAAAAAGTTCTCTGCAGGAATAACGGAAAGGCTTAAAGCACAATGTTCTTAAAAAAATTTTCTGCATGACGAGTACTTGCTCTATGTAGACAGAGTTTCCCCAACAGACAATCCCATAATTTAGAACTGAGTTAACATGGGCGTAATAATAAGAAAGTAATGTAGATCCATTGACATAAGAGCGAAGCCTCCAGATAACATAACGACTGGAAGCAAGTTTTTTTAATAAAGTACTTACGTGAGTTGCCCAAGAAAGATCACCATCGACATGGACACCCAAGAATTTAATAAAGAATATTTTTGCCAAATATCGTGATTCAGGATTAAGAGGTCTCTGAGATACGCACACTTTTTAAAAAAATGTTGACATTTTCGTAACTAACCACTTACGATTTTGACCACTTCAGGGGTCGAATATCGAAAATTCTCTCCCTCCCTCGTTTGGACTTTTTGACAACAATGTTGAGGTTAGAATTTAAATGCCAACAGTTTTAATATCAATTAACCAATCAACGTCGACTATTTCAGCCTAGGCCGAAAAATAAAACTTTTCATACAAGGTTTAAATATACAAAAAGTGGCGCATTTGTTAAAAAAATAAGGTACCTAATTGAGTTAAAAGTTTAAAAAGTATGAGCAAAGAATTTTTCCATAGATACCTACGTTCTTTACGTGAAAAACTTTTGCAATATTTGAGTTTGGTTAACAAAGTTTAAACTATCTTTTTCATCTGCAAATTGCATAAATCTGTACAGCATTCAAAAAGTTTTAATCCTTATATTTAAATTTAACGATATTGCAAAATCTCAGATCTCTAAAATATTAATATAGTTTGACGCACGGATCTGTGGCTACGGGAAATATGTTTGGAATGTGTGTGCAGGTGGGAGGCCCGTTGTAGGCACGCACGCCTTATATCCCTCCCCCTTCCGTCGGAGACTTTCTTTCATGCGGAGAACTATACAAGCGTTGGACCTTTTTATCCTTGTTTTTTTTTTATTTTTTACCATGGTGGGGTTGTTAGTAGCATTAAAATTAGTACTAATTCCAAAAAAATAACAAAATTACTGACCCAATAAATACGAGAAATATGGGGTAATTATTATTATTATCTTACAAGATTAATCACTAGATTATCCCCTTGACGCATCACTTTTTTCGGAAATGTGGTTAATTTTTTACCAATTTTTTTTTCTTATTTTTTAGTCTACACTGAAAAGCAATAACAAATAATATTGAGAAAATTAAAAAAACCTTTATTTTCTACATTCTTGGACCGCCCGAGTTAACTCGGGTGATCGAAAAAGAGCCAACCTACTAGACACTAGATAAATCACAAGACTAATCATTTTTATCTCTGTTATTAATTAATATCCGCAGGCAAAAATATGTACAGTGCGAAATACTATATTCTCAAAATGCCCAACCTTTATGAAAAAAATAAATAGTAATATGAGAATAATTTTAGTCGACTAAAGTCTAATAGTAGACACGGTACCAAGTTGAAATTAAGCCACTTCTGCCGAATCTTTTTAAAAAGCATTAATCGGTTTTATCAGGGTGGGCATTGAAATCGTACATTTTACAACTTACTTTGATTTAGTTTAACAGGTAAGAATTAATTTTTAAAGTAAGGTTATTTATTTGTTAAAATCAAAACATATCAAAGCAAAAACACAGTATCCGCTTATATTTTTTTTTAAATTAAAATTAGTAGAATAAAATTTATCGGAAAAATAAAACAACTTTCCTAATTATAAACCAATATAAGAATAATTTAAATAGAATAATACAAAAAACATAAGAAAAAATCCAGTATTTACTGTATTTTATCCTGGAGGTTTTTGTCAAAAGCTTAACCCAACTTTTCAAATCTCTTGTCAAAATGATATGATGTAAAATTTAAGATTTCAATGCCCCTATTAATGATTTGTAAAAAATTTCGGCAGACTTTTAAAATTTCATATTTAAAATGCCAAGATGCAAGATAGCAGTTATCTTAATCTTAATTTGTATTTAAGTAAGCCGAGTATTACGATGCTTTTATAATAGTCCAGTCAATTAATAAATGTTAATTACAATAAATGTACACGGGCTGATATTTTAAAGAGTAGTAGTGGATGGTAACAGAACACTTCTGTTAGTTTTTCACCGGATGATTTGCCTAAGGGGTGTCCGCTATCTTGAATTTTAGGGATGGGTTGCTTAATATGCATCTTACGATAAAAATGCATATAACCAATTTTGTTAAGGAGGAAATTTCCAAAAATTTTTGTTTGGATAATTTTTTTAATAACAATCGAGTTAATATAAAAATAGCCATGTAGGAGGTGTAATTGGTTTTTTACATTTTTCGGCCAAATTATTCATCTGACGATAAAAATGGTTATATAAGCAAACAGCTTTTGAAATTCTCTATAAGCTTCATGTATTATAAATTTTCATAGGTACTTTGGCACGGTTACAGAGGGCGCAACTCGACTTTTACCGCCCACTGTAACCGTAAAAAAATTCATAATTTATAAAACTTATAGAGAATTTCAAGAGCTGCAAGTTTGCTCATGACAACTTTTATCCTCCGATGAATAATTTGGCTGAAAAATCGAAAAAAAAAATTATCTCCAACATGGTCATACTTGAATATTTATAACTCGATTGTTATTAATATAATAAAAAAATGATCCAAACAAAACTTGTTGAATATTGTTTCCTTATTCAAATTGGTTATATAAGTTTTTATCGTAAGATGCATATATAGGGAGATAAACGCACTCACCCCTAAAATTAAAGATAGCGGACATCCCTTACTCAAATCACCACGGTGGAAAACGAACAGGAGTGTTCTGTTACTACCCACTACTACCCTTTAAACTATCAGCCCGTGTACATTTATTGCAATTTAACATAGGAATTTTTCGTTAACTGACTGGACTATAAGAGCTTCTCATAGAATATCCTTTAAATGTCAAATATAATCTTGTTTCAGGATTATTGTCCAAGTTCAAATGGAATTTTCCATTAACAATTTAATTTGCTATTTATTTTATTTTCTTTTTTAAAAATAATTTGTAAGAAGTATAAAATATATCAAAAGGTTGCGACTTATATGAAATAATAACCGCTTTTTTTAACTGACATATCTGATAATCAGATAATCAGATATTCTGTCAAATGTCAACCTTTCTTTTTAATATTTTTTCTATTTTGCGACTCTTATAACCTCATAATCACACGAATTTTGCGTGTTCTTATAGGTCCATAAGAGGTCTGTACTTTTTGTTCTTTTGGTTTGGCAACAGTCCTGGCCTATCGCTTGACGTTTTCCGTGCAAATGTCAATGTCGCTTTAAAGTTGAATTTTCTACAAAATTTTGTGTTTGGTTATTTTTACCATGTGAAAATTGTGGCTTGGTTAATTGCAGTAAAAAAGAGAAGAGATGACTAATAATAAAATATATCAAAATATTATTTGTTCTTAGAATTTTAAACATGGTGTAAACAAAAATCCCTAAATCAGTCATCAATTTAAATGTAAGTTTTTTTAATTTTAGAGCAAAATAGAAAAAATTTGTATAAAGCACTCGTTTCATAACACGTTTTTAGCGCACTAGTACTTTAGAAAACTCGCCTCTATCTACGCTTACGAGCTGTGATTTTTGTTTTTGAATTATAGTTTTAAATTTTTTTTCGAAAAATCTATGTTTCTCAAACCTTTTTTTTTTGTTGCGTTTAAAATACTTCTAACTTGCGTTTAATTGTTTGGAATTTACCATGCCCTTTAACTTTTAAACCGCTTAAGATATTAACTTGAAATTTGGAAAACGTAAATAACATAACCCAAGTAATTTTTTGGTATATATTTAATATGTTTTGGGGTATAGGGAGACAAGGATTTTTTTTAATGAAAATGGGGGTCGTGTGATACAATATTTTAAAGTATTTAAATACTTAACTTATTTATTTTTTTCGACTTTTTTTTTGAGGGAGTTTTCCTTAAATTTTCTCGATATAAATGAAAAAAAAAAAGGTTGAATGATTATTTTTATGATAAATAAATGTAAACTATACTTTCAAACTAATTTTAGAGATATAGATGAAAATTAAAAAAAAAATTAAAAATTAAAAATTATATGTTCAAAAAGATAATTTAATAGACTTTAAACTGCCGCGCTAAGCACAGGAGTGATAACTTGTATTTTGGCAATTCTGGATATTAACAGTTTTTAGTTTTCAATTTTCTCAGTCACTAAAAATTATATTGCAAGTCAAAACATTATCAAATTTGATTTGAATCAGAAAGATAAAAGGTTATATTAGATGTTCGGCAAAGACCTCCATATTGTCCGAATTTCTCGTAATAGCTGCTTTAATATACCTTTTTCCCGCGAAGCTTGTGCTTAATGACCACACATTATCAATGGGGTTTGCGTCGGGCGATTGGGACGTCCAATCCAACGTGATGATGTCGGATGTCGTCTTTCACTGACTAAACAACTTGCTCCGATGTTTGGGGTCGTTGTCCTGGAGGATCCACTGCTTTTTATCGTTATACCAACGTTTGGCAGTCGGTATGAGATCTTTTTTGTAAATCTCGACCATTTTTTCAGCGTTCAAGTTGTACGTAAAGAGAAATAAATATCCAAAACCTTTTTCCGAGAGACCCCCTAAACATGAATCCTTACAGGGTGTTTCACGGTTCGCTGGACCAATCGGTTGGTGGAGGATGTCCAGGCCCGGGAGGTAACCATAACATACCTTCGTTGCAAACCATAGATTAATTTACAAACGAAATAACATTACCTCTTTAGTGACTTAATTAAAGTGAGATTGGTTGGTACGCAACCGTTCTTTTGCAAGAAAAAACGTAAATAGAAAACAGCTGAAATTTTTATTTTAAAAACTCTCACTTCAGTTCTTTTTTCTAAGTCAAGGTATAAAAATGATTCAAAACGTTTTAACATTTTAAGCGTTTTAACTCGTTTAATTTAACAAAAAAAATATTAAAAAAGATTTTGAAACGTTGAGCGTTTTTCTCGGGGTTAAGGTTTTAAAAAATATTAGTTTTAAAACTGGACTTTTTTAACAATCATTAATTAATTCTCAAAGTTTTTAAAAAGTTTGACGGTTAAATTTGTTTTTAGAAGCAAGAAAAACGCTTTAAATAGGCTTTAGATATTTTACAGTTTGGTTTTAATTAAAAAACTTTTATAAATATGGGTATGTTTTTGAAGTTTTTAATAACAATCTATATTTATTAGTTAATAGTAGCAACTTATTACTATTTATAATAATTGTTAATAATAATCTGCCTATACAAGTATACTATTTGCTGAAATATCAGTTGCCTATACTAGATACTACACAGTAAATATTTACAAATATAAAATACAGGGTGTCCCTGAAATGCTTGGCCATACTTCTCATACGGGATTTATAGTACAAAACTGTGAAAAAAGTTCCTTAAGTAACTTTTTAAATAACCATTTCCGGACACTATAGGAACTCTTTTCACAGTTTAGGAACGTTCAAGTATTACGTAACGCAAATTTTAATTATTTTGGACCCCACCCCCTCCTAGGAGCGTTACGTAATACTTGAACGTTCCCTTAGTTCTATACATCCCGTATGTGAAGTTTGGCCAAGCATTTCATGGAGACCCTGTATATATAATAATATGCCAAAAAAAAAATTGGTTGATTTTACTTGGATGTTCCTCCACTTAGGTAAAAAAGGAATTATACTGAAAAGTTTGAATTTAAGTAATAAAAACATGGTTAGTAATTTTTTATTGTTTTCTTCGCAGTTTGTTAACTACTGACAAGATAGAAAAAAACAATATTAAAATTTAGAAGAAGATGTACAAGATAAAATGGGAGATTTAGCTCAGCGGTCTAAGGGATCGATATAGCATTGACACTGAGCTAATGATCGTGAGTTCAAACCTCACTGGCGCCAATTGCATTTTTCAGTTAATTAACAATTGAAATTTGGCGAAGGCGTACTCCCTAGATATATTGGTTCGAAAGTCAATTAAAGCCGGTGGTTCCCTCTACTACTAGCTCACACAAGTCCTGGACTTAGGGGATGCTTAATTAAGTAGAATAGTACGAGGTTAAAAAACAAACAAACAAACAAACAAACAAAATACATAATATTTTTTTTATTTTTTTCTCTTATTTCTAATTAACTCAAATGTTAAGAATAAAAAGGAAACTAAAAAATATGCACATATTCATATTTTTTACCTAAAGCCTTATTAAAAAAAGAAATTAAAAATTAACATCGTTTTAATATTTGGTTTTCGAAACTGGGTTGCAAACATTGTCTTAAACGAGAAAATAGATTACAAAATTTAAATTTTCCGGAAAGTAAAATAAATTACTCCAATTTAAAACATCTTTAATTTAAGAGGTGAAATTCCTAATGACTTTTTAAATGTCAATCTTGGTGGAAAACTGTTTTCGTTAAAATTCCTGTTTTTTATAATTAAATATAAAATTCGCAGTTAAAATCATTAATCTTTATCTGTATTAAAAGGTAACTGGAACACTGATGAATTTTTTTTACACAGTCAACCGTGTAGACCTGCATTGACACGGAAACGTGTTAAAATATGTAAAATTGTGTAAACTTTACGAAAAACGGTGTCAAAATTACACATTTTTATACAATTTAACAAGATTCCTTGTCAATGCAGGTGAACACGGCCGAATGTGTATTTTTTTTATCAGTAAATTTTCTATAATTTAATTTTTATTTTGGCCAGACATTTGTTAAGATTTTTATTACATAATATATATAATTGATTTTAGGTTAATATAAAAATATATACATGTATACTTGGCTTAAAATAAAAATAAAAAATGGTTGAATAAAAATAAGATTTTATCTTTATAAACGACATAAAACATAAAAATTTTGTATATAAAACAAATTTATTATTATTTATTATTTTTTACCAGGGATATATTAATTCTGATACTTGATTTTTTTCTTTCCTTCTTCTAACTAAATTTGAAAAACGGCTTTTTGAATTACATGATTTAATTTCATTTGGTATAACATTTATCAGTTTAGGTATAAAATACATATAAAATTTTTGGCCTATTGCTTTTAGGTACATTGGGTTGTGGCTATTACTAATATTACGTGTATTATAAGAACGCAACCGTACACGGTAAAAATAAATTACATAGTCCGTATATGGTAATATGTTGCCATAGACCGGAATGGTAAAAATTACATAGTCCATAATGGTAATAATTTCCATAGACCGGAACGCTAAAAATTACATAGTCCAGAATGGTAATATTTTACATAAACCGGAACGGTAAAAATTACATAGTCCAGAATGGTAATATTTTGCATAGACCGGAACGCTAAAAATTACATAGTCCAAAATGGTTTGGACTTGAAATTTGAAAAACAATATTTACTACTTAGAAAATGTTTGTTTCAAATTTCAAGCTTTTTTGAAATATCGTAGTTTAAAGTTCATTTGGTTTAATAAACCAAACGATTTGCACCCTTAATACGAGTATAAACTGTTTATATCTTTCTTTAAAGATCGATTGGTTGACAAAGATCGTAATTTATAATGAACGTAAATTTTAGGCCACAAATAAAGCATTTAAATATCGTACATAAATAATATTTACCTTTTTTTACACTTTTAACACTTTAACCTAGCAGCATACGTCGCTATCTCTCTAACAATAACAATATTAAACGGTCCGTCTCATGTCGCGACGCCTTCTTGGTTATTGTCCAAAGCGCACGCGCGTTTTAAAATAACATAGCCCGACATTGTAAAATCATGTAAAAATATGTAAATCAATGTAAATATATTTTTTACATTATTTTACATTCTTTTACATTCTTTTACATTATTTTACATTCTTTTACATTCTTTTACATTCTTTTACATTATTTTACATTATTTTACATTATTTTACATTATTTTACATTCTTTTATATAAATTCATGAATTATGCATAGTCCAGAATAGTAAATTTACTATTCCGTACTATATAAATTCATGTATTTTTACATTATTTTACATGCAGTTTTTACAGTGTAAAAAATAAATGTTTGTTAGAGTAATAAAACACAAGCATATTTTAAACATAAGATTTCGACTTAACTATGTTTTCGCGAGAGAATCGAATAGTTTTTGGGAATTTTGCTCCAACACATCTTCGATTTAAATGATATTTTTTTTATTCCTACATCTAACTTTAGGTCAAATCTAAATTTTTTCTTTGATTGGGCCAAAACTTTGGCCTCTAGGACCAAAAGAGTTTTAGGTCCCCCAAAAAAGATAAAATTTTGTTTTTGCGTATATATAAATTATTTAAACACCTATCAACTTTATTTTTGGTATGTGTATGACTCATGGATTACTAGATTTTCACGAAAAAAAAAGTTTAAATATTTGCCTAAAGATAGCGCTGTGGTCATTTTTTCGAAAAATATTCACCATTATCATGACCTATGGACTCGAAGAAGTAACGCTGCTCAGAAAAAGTGGGCATGGCACATTAAACTACAAAGTATCCTTTGTAATTTACCATAGAGTCTAACTAGGGGTAATTTGATTTCTTTCGGCAAAATCAATTTTAAAGTGACTCTTCACGTAGGCATTGAATTTAGTTTTTTGGGTATATAAAAATTATTTTAATACCCATTAACATTAATTTTGGTATGTATATGACTATCATAGATTACTAGATTTTTACAAAAAAAAAGTTTAAATATTTGCCTAAAGATTTTTTCGAAAAATATTTACCATTTTCATGACCTATGGACTCGAAGAAGCAACGCTGCTCAGAAAAAGTGGGCATGGCACATTAAACTTTTTTCCTTTGTAATTTACCATAGAGACTAACTAGGGGTAATTTGATTTCTTTCGGCAAAATCAATTTTAAAGTGACTCTTCACGTAGGCATTGAATTTAGTTTTTTGGGTATATAAAAATTATTTTAATACCCATTAACATTAATTTTGGTAGGTATATGACTATCATGGATTACTAGATTTTCAAGAAAAAAAAAGTTTAAATATTTGCCTAAAGATGGCGCTGTGGTCATTTTTTCGAAAAATATTCACCATTTTCATGACCTATGGACTCGAAGAAGCAACGCTGCTCAGAAAAAGTGGGCGTGGCACATTAAACAACAAAGTTTCCTTTGTAATTTACCATAGAGTCTAACTAGGGGTAATTTGATTCCTTTCGGCAAAAAAAGTTTTTTGGACTTTTTATAAAATAAATTTCAATACCCATTAACATTATTTTTGGTATGTATATGACTTACTAGATTTTCACAAAAAAATTGTTTGAATATATGCCTAAAGATGACGCTGGGATAATTTTTTCGAAAAATATTGACTATTTTCATGACCTATGAACTCGAAGAAGCTTCGCTGCGCCCAAAAAGTGAATACTGTAGATTAAACTACAAAGTTTTCTTTGTTTTATATCATAGAGACTAACTAGGTGTAATTTGATTCCTTTTAGTAAAATCAATTTTAAAGTAACTCTGCACGTAGGCATTGAATTTAGTTTTTTGGGTATATAAAAATTATCTCAATACCCATTAATATTATTTTTGGTATGTATATGACTATTATGGATTACTAGATTTTTACAAAAAAAAACGTTTGAATATTTGCCTAAAGATGGCGCTGGGATAATTTTTTCGAAAAATATTGACTATTTTCATGACCTCTGAACTCGAAAAAGCATCGCTGCGCAGAAAAAATGGATACTGTACATTAAACTACAAAGTTTCCTTTGTTATTTACCGTAGAGACTGACTAGGGGTAATCTGATTCCTCTCGGTAAAAAAGAGACTCCGCACGCAGGGGGTGTTCCTGATATTGTTTACTGGGATAAACATACTGATGTGCTCATGTGATGTGTTTGTGGCGCTGTAGTATTTTTTGAAGTTAAGAAAGGCTAAAAAGTTATAAATATATAAGAGAAGATGTTATTGGTATAGTTATAGTTATCTTACCTTTTTTTAATAAAATATCCTTCGAAATTATTCTGTTATTTATGACAGTGGAAATAATTTCACTGATGTTGGGCCCAATTTCTGAAAATCCATCTTCCATGTCTAAAGGAGTAATCGCTTTTCTTTTGTTGCAGGATGTTTTTTTTATATTTTTTTTGTGTATTGGGATATTAATCCACGAATTTGACTGGGTTGCAAGTATTCCTAGGGCCAAAAACATAAGTTCCGTTTAGCTGGTAGTCTTGCAACTTTAGAGCCAAGTAGCTACTTGATTTTTTTAAAAGACATTTAAAAAAAACATTGTTGATTCAATCAGCCGCGACTGCACGTCGTATTTTCTCGCAACTGAGAAGTTTATTTAAAAATATGTATATAAATTATATTATAATATATACTATATTTATAATTTTTAGTCAAATAGAACGTTTTATTATGAAACAGCCTTTTATTTTATTTGGCTACCCCAAATTAGTAAAAATAGCATGTATTTTTGAACGCGCACTTACATTAAATCTCTTATTTCCAGGAAATTATAAAGATAAAGCAGTGCCATCTGAATCTCAGATTCAGAACTAGAAGGAAATAACTTTTTTTAGAGTTAGTGTGCAGTATTATGTGCAGTTTTAATGTATATAAGCACATCAATAAGCTTATCCTAGTAAACAATGTAAGGAACACCCCTACGTGCAGATTACTTTAAAATTATTCTTGCCGAAAGGAATCAAATTACCCCTAGTCAGTCTCTACGGCAAATAACAAAAAAAAATGGTAGTTTAATGTACCGTATCCACTTTTTCTTCGCAGCGATGCTTCTTCGAGTTCATAGGTCATGAAAATAGTCAATATTTTTGGAAAAAAATACCCTAGCGCCACCTTTAGGCAAATATTTAAACTTTTTGTGAAAATCTAGTAATCCATGATAGTCATATACGTACCAAAAATAAATAAATGAGTACTGAATTAATTTTTATATACCCAAAAAACTAAATTCAATGCCTACGTGCAGAGTCACTTTAAAATTGATTTTGCCGAAAAGAATCAAATTACCCCTAGTTAGTCTCTATGGTAAATTACAAAGGAAAAAAGTTTAATGTGCCATGCCCACTTTTTCTGAGCAGCGTTGCTTCTTCGAGTCCATAGGTCATGAAAACGGTAAATATTTTTGAAAAAATGACCACTGCGCCATCTTTAGGCAAATATTTAAACTTTTTTTTTGTAAAAATATAGTAATCTATGATAGTCATATTCATACCAAAATTAATGTTAATGGGTATTAAAATAATTTTTATATACCCAAAAAACTAAATTCAATGCCTACGTGAAGAGTCACTTTAAAATTGATTTTGCCGAAAGGAATCAAATTACCCCTAGTTAGACTCTATGGTAAATTACAAAGGAAACTTTGTAGTTTAATGTGCCATGCCCACTTTTTCTGAGCAGCGTTGCTTCTTCGAGTCCATAGGCCATGAATATTTTTCGAAAAAATGACCACAGCGCCATCTTTAGGCAAATATTTAAACTTTTTTTTTTTCGTGAAAATCTAGTAATCCATGAGAGTCATACACATACCAAAAATAAAGTTGATAGGTGTTTAAATAATTTATATATACGCAAAAACAAAATTTTATCTTTTTTGGGGACCTAAAACTCTATTGGTCCTAAAGTTTTGACCCAATCAAAGAAAAAATTTAGATTTGACTCGTAGTTAGTTGTAGGAATAAGGAAAAAAAATATCATTTAAATCAAATATGTGTTGGAGATCGACTGTTCGATTCTCTCGCGAAAGCATAGTTAACTGAGTTACTCCAATATTGCAATATTATTTTATTGTATTCCATAAAGCTTTTGGATTGATGATTTTGGATTTGAGTTATCATATACTTTTAGTTTACAATAATTTTCTTTTGTATTAGAAATAAGTTTATTCAACTTGTTTCGAAATTCATTTTTTAATATAATGTTATTACGATCTTTACTTAGTTTTACAAACATTTTATCACGTGTTTTAATTGATATGATAATGCCGTTAGTCATCCAAGGTTTCTTTTTCCGATAGGTAATTATATTTTTTTCATATAAAGATTTTTTTAAAGAATCCTAGATGGCGCCAAAGTCTTCATCAATCTAATGACTATATTCCTTTTGCGAATAAAGTCTAAAAACGTTTTCTTGATCAGCGGCATCCTAATCTCTAGGATTAGAAGAGGCCCACCCCAACCCATTCAGATAAATGGCCAACCCATTAACTGGGAAAACCATGCCAAATACCTCGGCATTACAATCTCCAAAAACTTGACGTGGGATCAGCACGTCAAAAACACCCTCCAAATAGCAAATTGCCGCCTCTCCAAACTCTACCCCTTAATAGGCAGAAAGAGTCCCCTATCCATTAAAAACAAACTTCTTCTCTACAACCAAACCCTAAAGCCGGTACTTCTTTACGGAGCCCCAGCCTGGAATAAAATCACCCTTAACAAAGCGCTCTCAGCAAAACTTCAGGCCTTCCAAAACAAGGCACTCAGAATATGCCTCGATGCCCCCTGGTTCATGAGGAACAACCAGATACACAGAGATCTCGAAATGCCCCTCCTAAAAACGGAAATCATCCGCTACAGCACGTCTTTTATAAAAGACAATTTAGATCACCCAAACCCCCTCATTTCAAACTTTCTAGATTACGATCATGAAATACACAACACTCACAAAAAGATCAAAAACGTCCTCAACCAGTAATGGTACCCACTAATACAGGACAGATGCATTCCCAGCATCAGTGAGATAGTCTCACTCCTCCCGCACATCCCTCCTCTCCCTATCACATCCCTCCCCATCCCCCTCCCACCCACTCCACAGCGCCAAATTATGACAGATGCAACTCGCATCAGTGAGCAGAGACTCACTCCCCCCAAATTATGACAGATGCAACTCGCATCAGTGAGCATAGACTCACTGCCCCAACTTTCAATTCAGATTAAATATTTTTTTAGATAAATGAGCCATAGGCTGCGCCTGTCTCTTAAAGACCCAAACAAACTATTGATGATGATTGATCAGCGTGCACAGCTGACTCTTGGTACTGAAGAGGGCCAGCAGCCCGAAACTGTCAGTCTACCAATATCACTCTCTACGATGGTTAGAAAATAGATTGATGGAATAATAAATTAATATTTTTATAATATTGCTTAAAATTAAAAATTTCTGTACTTATTGAAATAAGTTATATAATATATAGTAAAGCTTAAAATTTTCTATTTAACATGTAACTTAAAATTAAAAAAGTACATAGAAATTAATAATTAAATATAAAAAATTTCATCCAAATCTGACTCGTCTTTTAAGGTACCTAGTACTGAGGCTGCATTATATATAGTACTATTTTTTATTATTTTTAGTATTTTATATACTTATAGTCCAGGGATATGAAACTTTTGCCATGACTGTGGCTCATCTAGAGGTCTGTCGTTTTTCATCTAATACAGGTGTATAGAAGCAAAACCTATGTATTTGCTGCGGTGGATTTGGTGTGGTTTTTAAGATATTAACAATTAAAGGTCACAAAATGTCTATTTTTATACATTTTTGCATATCAGTAAAAAAGTTCAGTTTTTTACCAACAATCATAACATAACATCCAAACCATCTTGAAATTTAAAAACCTTCAAAATGGCGTTTTGACGCAACTTTTTACACAATAACAGTCGTAGGTTGATTTCTGCAAAATTTATTGCTAATTGAATAAAATGCAAATTTTGATCGTTTTTTACAGTTTTCTAAGCAAAAATCGTCCTATCGACATTTAAAAAATGCCATTTTGAAGGTTTTTTAATTTCCTACAAGATGTTAATGACTGGTATGCAAAAATGTGCAAAAATAAACGTTTTCTGATCTTTAATTGTCAATATCTTAAAAACCACACCAAATCCACCGCAGCAAATACATAGGTTTTGCTTCTATACACCTGTATTACCTGAAAAACTTGACAGACCTCTGGATGAGACCCAGTCCCCAACAGCGTATTTTTTTACTCACATCCCTGGACTATTAATGCAGTGTAAATATCTACTGGCCATCTTTCATTTAATTTTCTTTAAAAGTCAATACAATAAATTTAATTTACTAATTTAAACCACTTTCAACACTTTTACTTCTTTAAACCAAATTGTATTATCGTAACTATAACATACTAGTATGGCTTGAAGAGTGTTGTTTAAATGACGTCATAGTTAGTTGGTAAAGTAGGACACTATTATACCAATATCTTTTTCGAGGTTAAAAAGTTGATTGAGTTGTTTATTTTGCGATATTTGAAATTGAGAACCAAAAATGAGGTCTACAAGGATAAAATTAAGCTTGTCCTAACTTTGCAAGAACATTTTTGCATAAAGCTTATAAATTACTTACTTTTATTTAACTCATTTATTATAGGTACCTACTTCATCCACGAATTATATATGACAATTATTTAAAATTATTTCAGTTTAATCCGTTCCTGCACAAAAAAGTGACTGGCAAAACAATCTTACAAATATTTTTAACGTCTGGCTTACCAAAAAAAAAATTTATCTAACCTATTTTTTTCTCTTCTTGTTCGAAAAAATATGATTTGATGTGGACAGAAATATAATAAAAAATGAAATACTTACTATGCGAGCAAACCACCTAGGGGTACATTGTTACTAGTGTGACGTAATTGTTTGTTGTAGTAAACTAATAAAATGTGTGTAGTATGCTGTTCTTCATACTTGTATGTTATAGTTTCGATAATAAAATTTGGTTTTAGGTTCTAAGCTATTAGTCTAAGTAAGATATATATTAATTTTTAATTAGACAAAGCATTTCATACAGTACCTAAAATGTTTGCGGATGTGCAAACTTTTGAGTCACTTAATCTGAATATTAAATACCTGGTTTTAGTAACAATTTCTCTGGGTGTGAAAATGGCAAAGTTGAGTATGTTAATGCCGTTAATAAACGACTTTAACAAAGGCGTCACCTATAAATAGCTGGTAATGTAATTTCGTCTATGGTAATTATAACTTCTGAATATCACTTCGTAATATTACTTTGAATAGAGCAAAGCAGAAAGTTATAGTTATTATTATAACTTTCCAAATGATTTTTGCATTGTCATACATTATTTTTCTCTAAAAAATATAAAAAAATAGTAAGGTATACGGAATTGATACTGATAAAACTATATACTTTCCCTAATTTTCAAGCGTTTTACAGTATGGGATGGAATTTTGGGGCAACTCTTTTACTGAAATTGAAAGTACATTGTTATATAAAAAAAGCAAAAAAAATCCTCCCAGCTTAAAAGTTTAGATTTATACTAGGACTACTTCAAAAAATTAGGTATTTTTACACTTTAGAACTTTAAACGCCATTGATCACGTATAAAACGAATAATAAAAAAAAATAGATCAACCAATCTAGCCAACAAAGTGCGAGGATAAGTATTTTATATCAGCATATGATTAATAATTATTGATTATAGCGCCTCCACAAAAATAAAATGGTCCTAAATCTCTCATAAGACAACAAAACTAAGTCTGAAACTATTTAAAGTGTGTGTTCTACAAAATAATGTTTTAAATTCACGTAAGGAATTTTTCTAACACAACTTCCAGTAATTTGCCTATGTAGTTCACTTGTGCAACTTATTTGTTTGATTACGTTTTTTTTTAACTTATATTTATATTGTTATATATTAAGTATTATTATACTTATAGCAGTTCTTTAATTTATTTAGAAATAAAATGACAAATCTAGTATTCGTTTTTCCTTTTAAATAATTGTTTTTTTTTAATTCGTCAAGAACAAAAACACTCTACGATCTTTTCGGATAATTATAAAACTAAGATAACTCAAAAAAGCTTTTAATAATTAAGGTTGTGATTGGTTTTTGATAAATGTGGGGGAAACCGGGTGGGGTAAGACGTTAAAAGCGGCTAAAAGGTATTATTTTCTTTATTATAAGACATTGGAGCAACGTATACTAATTTATGGCCAAATTTTATTAAATACATATATATATATATTTTTTTTTTAATATAAATAAATATAATACATAAGTTTATAATAAAAAATGATAGTAAAAATATTTCTTCCAAGCCAACAGTAGACGGCAATGTTCCCATGACACTTGTGGCATTTCCGCGCTGGATAGCCAAACTTATTCTCTCTACTAAGTAGGATTTGCTTCGAAAATTTCCGGTTATTAAATTTAGTCTCTTTCCCAAGTCATCTACAAGTCGATGAGATTCCTCACTCCAAGGTCCCAGGGTCTCGACTGAAAAAGGAATAAAGATGTAACCTGCATCAGTTATACCATTATATATTCTATACTTTTTTTTACAGCATTGTTTGCTGTTCCCCCAGTCTGTTTTTTAGAAAACTGTATATTGGATGGGGCAAGGGTATCTGAGCAGGTTGCGTCCCAATACTAATTAGTCAAAAGAAAATGTTATATTTTTTTTACTATTAAAAACAAAAACGATGTATAATAGTCATCCACGCGTTAGAAAATCTGCGACGCAAGGGGGAGGTATCACCTAACGGACAGCGGGCTCTCTTCTTTACGTCATAAGCGTGCGTGCGTGCAAGTGAGACGCACTCACATTCCACACATATTTTCACTAGGCACACATCCGTGAGGCGAACAATATGATACCTATATAAAACATTTGTTATTGCCAGAAAACGTGTAGAAAAGCCAAAAAATTAGGGAAATGATCTTTGTGTTACTATATTAAACGAAAACAGTGTCTATTAATGGGTTATTATTTATTTACTATAAACAAAACTTAATTATTTTTGGTGTCTAATTAACATTAAGTGACATGCCACTAATTATATTGCATATATACTTTCATTTTATTTTAAATTAAAAAACATATTTACGAAAAGGTCGCACATTGCAAAAATCCACGTGGATTTGTTAAAGGCTATAAATACCTTTAATATATTTAAATATTTTAAAACAGAAATGATTAATCCTTAATTAATCGATTACAAGCCGCCAAACATTATAAGCGCTAGTTGGGATGACGTAGGGTGGTAAAAACATTATTTTCTATTTGCTTTTATTCCAAAGTGACATTTTTAGGTTATAAAAGTTAAAAGTGACACTTTTGTTAAGAGTTTGTCTTTTGTTTTATTTTGGCGGGCTGCATCCCGCCAAAGTACTTTTGCGGTACCTTACTGAAAATTGTCGGATAACTGACATAACCAAATTAAAACTATCCTGCTGAAAATGACGGGTCTGGGCTGGTATAAATGGTGCATAAACCGGACTTGAGCGGATGAAATTCACCCGCTCAAGTCCGGTCTATGCAACATTTATACCCGCGCAGACCCGTCATTTTCAATAGGGTAATTTTAATTAGTTTTAGTTTTTTCTGTTAAAAATATGTTTACAAGCGAATAAAAAATAGCGTATGATACACGGACGAGAAATAAATCTCGGTCGCATGCGGAGATTGTGAATCCAGGCGTTGGAAACATTATTTCTTGTCCTTGGATCATAATATACTATTTTTTAAACTAAATTAAATTGTTTGATATTTACAAATTTAAAAAATCTATATAAAAAATTTTACTATTCCTTAAAACGACTTTTGTTTGATTAACGCAGTCGTCCCTCCGAAGTGACTGATCGATTTCGTGCTTTTTAGCACTCTTCAGAGCCACATATCGGTAGTAGGGACAACTAAGAAAATCAAATCTTTTCCATATATCTCTATATAGAGTTTAAAAATCGTTGTAAGGAAAAGCAAAAACAGCTAGCGACATCTACTGCTAAAAGCAGAGACTGGATAAACCTATCGACAGTCCAAAAAAGGAAGCAGTTATTGGTTTCAAGAACCTATTGCACGCTGTCGATAGGGGGCAGATTAATCAATGCCACGGTGGACATTGCCGCCAATTGAATCCTAAACGCTAGGAGGTCACCTTTTACAGTGGTATCTGAATTAATAAACTAAATTAAATTGTTTGATATTTACAAATTTAAAAAATCTATATAAAACATTTTACTATTCCTTAAAACGACTTTTGTTTGATTAACGCAGTCGTCCCTCCGAAGTGACTGATCGATTTCGTGCTTTTTAGCACTCTTCAGAGCCACATATCGGTAGTAGGGACAACTACAAAAATCAAATCTTTTCCATATATCTCTATATAGAGTTTTAAAATCGACAGCGTGCAATAGGTTCTTGAAACCAATAACTGCTTCCTTTTTTGGACTATCGATAGGTTTATTCAGTCTCTGCTTTTAGCAGTAGATGTCGCTAGCTGTTTTTGCTTTTCCTTACAACGATTTTTAAACTCTATATAGAGATATATGGAAAAGATTTGATTTTCGTAGTTGTCCCTACTACCGATATGTGGCTCTGAAGAGTGCTAAAAAGCACGAAATCGATCAGTCACTTCGGAGGGACGACTGCGTTAATCAAACAAAAGTCGTTTTAAGGAATAGTAAAATGTTTTATATATACTATTTTTTGCTAGCTCGTTCAGTTTTGGTCGGGATTTTTTTTATAAAATATTAGATGTGACCTTTATTGTGCATATTGTAAACATCCCTATAGCCATACGTGGCACCAATACAACGACTCTATAGTATCATCAATTTCATCAAGAGCGATCATTACAGGGGAAGCCTACATATTATTCTACGAACAAGAAGGTCAAAAATTTTAAAATAGTGATATTATTTTGTACTTTTTTTTTAACATTTGTTAGAAGTTAACTTTTTTTATTGAAAAATATTTTTTGTTTGTTGTTATTTTTATAAAAAGGGAATGTATTGTTTTTTTCTGGCAGCAGTATATTTATTTTCAAGTGTTATTTTCACAAAACATATTTAAAATTATTTAATGATCCTTTTTACTTTTATTTATTATAAGTATAATACATCTCGCAGCTTTACAACAATATTATACATTTACTTCAGACCTTAAAAAAATAGTCCGAAATTAAAAAAAAAAATAACAATATGCGTTATATTCAATTCTTCAACTTTTTAAAAGTCCGTTTTCTTGTCCGCGCAATAACTCAATCCGATCTACTTTAAATTTTTAGGAGAAATCAGTCTTGGCATGAAGCCTAATAAAATTGAAAAAAATCCCCCCTACAAATAAAAAAGTTATGGGGTGCTAAACGTTTACAAAAAAAAAATCAAAAATAGTAGAAGAAAAACTGTATCCAATTTATTTTTTTCAGAAAAAAATAGTTTTAAGCTTTAAGCTTAAAAAAACTCTATATTCCAGTAATAAATTGGAGTTTGTATATGTTATAATTCAAAAGTACACAGGTACAAAACAAACCATAACACAGTTTTTTTTTGAGTTATGGTGGTCTTGCATTTATAGTGCGATATAATTTTCTTTAGCTGCGAAGATTATAATAAAAGTGAAAAGAAAAGTTCATAAAACTTTTCTAATTTACCAAAAAACACCACTAAAAAGTAAAACTTTTAAGATAAAACGCTGTTTACATTGTACAATATAACGTTTTGCAGCTCATTTCTCTTAATTTAAGAAAAAAAAAAACACTTTAGACCACAAAATAATTTACCCTGTCACTTTAACTAAACATTTTATTTTAGTACAGTTAACTACGATAATTTCTTGGTTCATAAAGTTTTTTAAACAGGTTTTAATTTTTTCTAACAAACTTTTACTTTACAGAGTTACCGCTAAAAAAGTTTATCTGGTTATTTTTTAACGTTTTTATCAACCAATCATTTAACAATATTTCTGCCCACGTGTTTATTTCTGTCCAATCATATTATAGCTATATTGGGAATTTTCTACTGTAGAAAATTCTAGTGACAATTTCTGTAGTATTTTGTTTTTCAGTTTATTTCTTTTACAACAAGATTTCATACCTAAAACTAATTAATAATTAAATATGAATATATTACTATTTATAATTATTGTTATTAATTTATTATTTACCAAAAAATACCTCAAAATATTCTTTTTATAAAATGTAATGATAGTTTTTATAGTTTGACTTTTATGAACATGCTTGCCAGCCTAACCAAATGAACTTTTTGTTTTTGGTCTGTAACTCGGCTTTAGCGTCTCCCAACAAAAAATGAGCAAAATATTTGTTCGTTATTAAATTTTCTACCATTTATGTCAATAACTTTTTTTGTTTAAACAATCAGAATAAAAGTTACAGAGCGTTGAAAATTTGCAAAAGTTGAAAATTTTTCGGTTTTTCGAAAACAACTGCAAATTAAATAATTTTTTGAATATGATGCATATTTCATCAACTTTAACGCTCTGTAACTTTTTTCTGATTCTTTAAACAAAAAAAGCAGACCAAAAACAAAAAAAAATGCGTTTTTGCAAACTGGGCACCAGAGGTCGCGCACAAGTTGCTTGCGGTGGTTTCCTAAATCCTTATGACCATACCTAAGACTATACCATATTTCAAAGACTTGTTATAAAGTGCACAATTTTATGAATTCCCCCTAAGCTACAAGGAAAAATATATTTATCCAATACATACAGATAATAAGACAATTACCAGCTTTATTTTAAATAGATAAACTCAATAATAACCCCCGCGTGGCTTTTACTTTATTGAGTGGATAATTATTTATTTTACCCACTCAACTGTCACTTGTCAAATTATTTTCTTCTAAATGTCATTAAAATTTTTAATAAAAATATGAATTCCTAAGCTATTAATTGGATAAAACCTTGTATGGCACTCATGGTAAACCGATATTGCCCTCTCGAAAATTAACCTGCTTGGATGACGCCTCGCAGGTTAATTTTCTCATGAGCAATATCTTACTTTACCCACTAGTACCATAAATAACTATTGCACATGTTAACATGTTTGCGCCTTCGCCAAAATTGCAAATACAGTAACAATGTTAACATGTAACTGTTCAGATAGAAACTCAGAATCCGACGGATTCATTACATCAAATTACAATAGAAACTATAGTGGCCACGAGGGGAAAGATCTAGTTATACATACATATAAAGAGGGCTTTTTTTAATAACTTAATCTGATTGTTTGGTGATCAGACAAAACAAAATTTATTATCGTTTCAAAAACGGCGCGATGATTTTTTTTTTCGGATTCGGCCCCTCAGATTACCACAAAAACTGTGAAACATTTACAGAGGTAAACTTTTGAAAACTGGTGTATACACCAGTTTTGTATACATACAAGGATTAAAATATCAAATAGTTTTTTCTTTATTTTTAAACTAAGAAATAACATTTATTACTAAATTGACTACATTTAATGTTGTCAATTTTGCTTTATCATTTTGAAAATTTTCAAAATTTCGGAAAGCCTTGTATTATTGCAAAAAATTTAAATTTTTTTTTTGCGGATTTTTGCGTTAAAACGCACATAAATGTGACGTTTTATGTCGATATAAATCAATTTCAAGCAAAAAAAAAAAATTGCCGGTGGATCGATCGGTCAATCGGTCGATGGTTCTGATCGGGAAATCTTGTAAGCACGATAACTTAAAAACGCTTTAAGCTAGAGAAGTTGGCATACTGGTATGTTACCAAAAGTTCTCGCTCTAGATTGTTTTTGGTGAACATTGGGGTGCAGAGGGGGTCAAATGGGGAAAAATACATTTTTTTTACAAAAATTTGAAAATTGCTATATAGGGGTTTTCAAGTTTGCTTAAATTTAATCTGATAATAAAAAATTTCTAACTCCATCCCCGCAGGGGTGAGGGGGTAAATATTTTCAATATTTTCGTCAAAATTGGCTTCAACGAATATGAATCTGATAATAATTTTTTTCTAATTTCACTCCCTGAGGGGTGGGGGTAGTTTTCGTGAAAACTGGTATATATTTAAGGTTGCTAAAAGTGAATCTGATAATAAAAAGTCCACCCCCTGAGGGGTGTAGGGTAGTTTTCGTAAAAATTGTTATATTGGACTTTTTGAGGTTGCTGAAAGTGAAACTAATAAAAAAATCTAAATCCACCCCCTGAGGGGCAGGGGTCGTTTTCTTGAAAATTTATATATTGGGATTTTTGAGGTCGCTAAAACTGAATCTTATAATAAATTTTTTCTAATTTTACCCCCTGAGGGGTGGGGGTAGTTTTTATGAAAATTATTACATTGGGGTTTTTAAGGTTGCTGAAAGAGAATCTGATAAATAAAAGATCTAACTCCACCCTCTAAGAGGCGGGGGGTAGTTTTCGTGAAAACTCGTATATATTTAAGGTTGCTAAAAGTGAATCTGATAATAAAAAATCCATTTTACGCGCGGAGGTGAAAAATGGGAATGCTTTTTTACTGGGCAGTGTATTTCAAATGAAGTGGGTTAATTTTCAATCAGAAATTAAACATCATTGCAGAAAAAGAAAAAGAAAAAGAAAAAGAAAAAGAAAAGGAAAACATTCCTAGTTGGAAGTCCAACCTCGGAGATAATCAATTAGTCTTTACAGAAAAATGTCTATGTAAGGTGTTAGAAGTTCGTAACCTTGAAATATGTTCTTAAAGTTTTTTCATTGATACACTGTCCCAGTTTCCAAACTGTAATCCCCAAATAATTTAGTTATTTTGTGTGGTTGTTCAGTTCACTTGCCGTTTCAAAGTCCTAACTAATTTAAAGTTAATTTGTTATGTATTCATCCATCAAAATTATTACATCAGCTGTAGAAATTCGACAATATCGCAAAAGAGGACTGTCCATAAATTACATTTTGGCCGCCACGCCCTATTAAAATAAAGTGTCCCACGACACAAGTCCATCTGAAAGCATTTTGAGAAAAACAATACAAACTGTGTAGCATTGTGTAAAACTGTAAACCATACTGGGTCTATATATTCCTCTCATCAGTGGGTATTTAAAAATGTATTGGTTTTGGTTTTACAGGGTATATAAGTTTTTTTATAAATAAAAAAAGTTGTTGGACTTAACCACCTTCTTGCTTGAAAATGATTAAATGGAATAAAAATAACTCAAAATTGTAAAAAAACATGTATTGAAGCAAAAAAATTACAATGCAAGGGGTGTTTTACTTTAACATTACTTGTACACATATATTTGCATTACGTGATATTAAATATTATACCTTATACTGGTCGACAGAGTTTTTGTTGCAGGAGTTCTATCACAGGATTCTGACTCTATATATTGCCGTGATAAGGGAGTTTTTACTCAGTTTAGTTAAGCAGCTCACGTTTTTGAGATATAGCTCACAATTGTTGCTTTGCTTTTTAGTAAAAAAAAAGATAACGTGGGATTATTTTTTTAGCTGAATTTATTTTCGTTTTAATAAATTGTATTGCGCTTGATGAAGGGAAACTCTTCTGGTTCATGTCCGAGTTCAAAGAATTAGTACTACACCCGGTGCAGTACAGATCAACGTGACCGAAACAGTTCGGATTTAACTGAAATTGTGCAAGAAGGGGGTTGTCCTGAACTTGCCTCCCTTCTTGCATGAAACCATAAAAAGGGGTATCTTAGGGGTATCCAGTAGAAGGTCCATTTTTGTATAAACGATAAAGGAACCCCTATAAACCTAAAATTCACCATTCTCATATATGCCTAAAAATGGACTTAACCCACTTCTTGTATAAACACATTCATATGTGTTACTTTATTTAAGGGGTTATATACCTTCTGGCTCGGGAAAATAAAGTATTTTTTTTTAGGTATGTAATTACAACTTTATTCGAACGAGCTACAAAATATCAAATAGTATATGTTTCGATGTGTTTGTGAAAAAAATTTTATTGGAAAATTCGGAAAACTGTGGAATCCTGAATACCTGAAAAAAACCTTAATTTTCCTGAGCCAGATAGGGAACGTTTAAGTATTACGTAACGCAAATTGTACCATAATTCATACACTTCATACCCCGGTTCTTGCGTTATTATAGATTAAAGAGATTTAATATTTTGGCTACCCCCCCTAATAGGGGGTGTGCCAAAATATGAAATATCTACAGCCATGAATAACGCGAGAAACGAGGTATGAAGTGTATGAATTTTGGTACATTTTGGGTTACGTAATACTTGAACGTTCCCATAGGTATAAAATTCCTTAAATCAAAAAATGTTTGAAATGATCTAAAATGGATACCATTTCTAGACGTGTGGCAATATTTTTAAGTCGCTATGTATTATATCTGAAACTAAAAAGGCTTTTTAACTGTGTATTTTTATAAGAATTTTTTGCATTCGATAAATATTAAGCGTATTATCAGTATAACATTAGTTTTTGGCCCCTTTTTACCCATCACCCAAATGTTAACCATATACCGCATGAGACAAAATACAAATGTCCTAAATCGTTTGGAAAAAGTAATTTTAAATCGGATAATACATTCAAAATTTTAGGTTTAGAAACATGCAAACAGACGGACAGACAAAACATTTTTTTTAAACCTACTATTTCGTTTCATGACATTCTAAATCCAAATATCCAACAAAAAAAAATCGGTAAAATGCATATATATATATAATTCAGATTATATATAATCTGAATTTATTTTAGTAAAAATGGAAATGGGTGAAACCGTTTTTTAACTGTCTCCTACACTCAGAAAGATCTCATCTTGTAAAATCAATAAGAAATTATTTTAATTTAAAAAAATTGCCTTTTAAAATATTAAAAGTAAAAACTTTACGTCTTAGTTATGAATAATATTAATTTAAAAATATAATTTTTACACCAAAACGTTTTTCACTTTAAAGTAAAAGTATTGTCCCTTACTTTCTTATGTTATTGTATTCTTAATAAATTATAATATTTCCCTTTATATTGTTGAAAAATATCAATATATTAAAAGAATTTTTTTTTTTAAATAACCAGTTTTTGTATTCAAATCATTTATAGTTTACAAATGATTTAAAAGGAAACATTTTTCAAATTACAATAAATATTTTTATTTTTACAATGGCTTATAAAATTAAAAAATATCTTTTTGAATTAACAGAAAACACTGTCGGGGCAAAAACATATTGGTTTTCTTTTAAATCTTATGACTTTTGTTTGATTTTACAACGATTTTTCTCTGAGTGTAGTGACTTTGGTGACCTTATTTTTAATTCTTATATGTATCAATTGGTAAGTAAGTAATCGTTTATCGTCTTTCTATGACCTATTATTATAGGCATTTTATATTAAACAGTTAGAACACAATATATTTTGATGGATACTCTACTCTTTTATTAGCTAATCTCGTCCAAATGTGATTCCATAAAAAAATCTCCGTTTTCACTAGTAAATTTCTAACAATTTCATTAAGATACAGATACAAATTTAAAAGGGTGCCAATTTAAATAATTAAATTTTATGAAATTTCAAACCGAAAATAAATCAAAACTTTGCGGAAAGTTGGTCGGGACTTTATCTTACCTAATTATTAAATGTTAATAACAGGAAAGTGAAAAAAGCTTACAACTCTCGGTGGATGTTCAAGGAAATTCATTTGCAGAATTTTATTAATAACTTCTTTTTAAGATGCATAGAATACTTCAAAATTCTATTTACACCTCTTAATAATTATAATCAAACGAGGTCAAATTAATTTACTACTAAACGATGTTAATCTTAAGAATACACTGAAATAAAAGTGTACGTAATATAAATTAGAATTACATTAATTTTGAATCGATGAACGATGAACGTTTTTAATTTTAACAAAGAAAGTTTTATAATAACAATGCTTTTAAAACTTTTATTATAATATAATAAAATTTAATTGTGATGTACATGAATATCCTACAAGACAAAATAATGACATTTATGTTAACAAAGCATCATCAAATAAATACAGTAAAACACTATTTTACAATGGTTTGGTTAGTTTTAATGGCTTACCGGCAAGTATTAAGTATTGTCATAATTTCAATAGGTATAAAAACTATCTTAGAAAACATATATTAGAAAACTTTTAATGTACCTGAATGTATTCTTGTTTTTAGTAATTTTTTAAGTTGACAAATTGTACAGTGGATTGTATTAGCTAGTCTAAATAAATATATTATTATTATTATTATTAATATTGTTATTTTTTTTATTAATTACGTTCCTTTAATATAATTAATTTATGAATTCATTGTATTTTAAACATCATACAAAATAGAAGGGATCATTGGCTTAAAACTAATTAAATTATTTTCTCTGTGTAGACTAAACAGCATCTATACACTGAAAAAAAAATTGATTGATGCAACCAGAAATCTGTTAAGGGTAACAACAAAACTTTCTTTCCGTGTATTAATGAATTTTTTTGAAGACTAACTATAAATTTAAGGCCTGAAACTTTCTGAAGACAAAATATAAATATATCTGTGTTAAAGATTACACGTAGAAAATTAATATCAAAATGTCTAACTAATATTTTCCTTAACACGGAAAGAAATTAGTGGGCTCTGCGCTATACATTATAAGATATTTGGTAACAGTGGCAAATTATATGATTTAAGCTATAGATTGTAAGGGACACAATAACTAATAATGTTAAAAATAAATTGGAAACGATTATATATATTACAGACACGATTATATTTATTACAGGCACTATTATAAATTTACAGAAATTTTATTATATTATAAAAATTATTAGCACGGACAATAATTAAATCTATTTAAGCTATAAATGCCATACTATTTGTTATATTTTATTATTCACTAAACAATTAAAGTATTTCATATAAATTTTTACACTGACTGCCATAATTGTAAGAGAAAGCCTTATATTTATATAATAAGCGATTATAATTTGCTTGGTATGTGTGTTATAGCGCTCCTAGCTATAATTTTTTTTTCCGTGAACTAAAAAAAAAATCTGGTTGGGTCAACCAATTCAAAAAAGAAAGTACATTCATAAACAAATGAAAGCGTTAGTGTATGAAGGCGCTAGATATAACACCGGCACACAAAAAAAAAACTCGAGTGCGGCAGACCAGACTAGTCAATTCTTACGTATTTTGGGTCGCTGAATCCGAATCCCAGGTCAAAATTTTAAATTTTGCGTTCAAAATGGCGGATCCAATATGGAGGATTAGATTTTTAAAGTTTCTCGAATTTGCTTGAAACTTGGTACTCGAGGGTTTTTGGGGTCGCTGATTACGAATCTGGTGTCAGTTTTTCCAAAATTCAAAATGGCGTATTCAACATGGCGGATTAGATTTTTTAAAATTGCCCGGATTTGCTTGAAACCTGGTACTAGGGGGTTTTTGGTGTCGCTCTCGGAACATTTAATCCGCCATATTGGATCCGCTATTTTGAATATTGGAAAATTGGCATAAGATTCATAATCAGCGACACCAAAAACCTCCGAGTACCAAGTTTTAAGTAAATCAGAGCAACTTTAAAAAATCTAATCCGCCATTTTGAAAGCTAAAGCTTAAATTCTGACCTTGGATTTAGATGCAGCGACCCAAAATTCGTAAGAATTGACCAGTCTTGTCTGCCGCACTCGAGATTTTCGTTTTTGTGTGCGGCGGCATGCCGGTGTAATTTTGAAAAGTATAAGAGGATAGTATGTCCTGTAACAAGTGTAGAATGACGCATATTCCAAGCGAGTGTATGTTTGTAACCCGAGCCACGAGGGGGGCAGTTTACGAGTGAGGAATAGTCATTCTAAAGGTGTTTAAGACTTTACTTTTTCTACGAGTGAAATTTTATACATTTATATTTTTATATAAATTATATAATGACCAAAAGTTTTAATAAAAAACAATAATTTACATCCAATAACGTAAATTTTATCTAATAATTTAATAATTTTTTTTTATACTAAATTGTATTAATATTTCGGTGATTTAGCTAAAAATAAAACCCTTACGGTGTGTGTCATATACCGTCATCCCCTTACGAAATGTGCTACATGTTTTTTTTGCGATTTGACTAACATTCTAAGAGTTGTTAAAAAAAGATATTTATATCCTGCAACAGCCTTATATTAGGGATAATATCTTTTATCTTTTACTATTTTTAGATGTATATAGCGCCTTCATCCACTTACTTTTCGAAATATTAAAAATACAAACTTATTAACCTGATAAAAAAATCAATAGAAATGTCACATAATGGGTAACCTTATATTTATTTTTTTTAAAGCATACTTTTAAAGAATATCACATATCTTGCCTCGCACAAAAAATTTACATTAAAAGCGTTTTCCCCAAAAATATAATCCTGTAGTAAAAATTGGAAATAATAAAAATAAAGTTTGAGTAAAAAGTATTTTATCCTGTTTCCAACTAACCAAGGCCCTAAATAAAGTGGGGTTAAGGGAGAGCATCCCCCAGAACTATCAGTAAGGGGCGCTAAAATAAGAAAATATACCTTTATAAAGGTATATAGAGGAAATGCGCCTAATTTCGGATGGTTTCCAAATTTCGGATAGTGGTGTATTTAAGATACTGTCTGCAAAGGTAAACAGAAACCTACTTTTATGTGAAGCCAAAAGTCAAACTAAATCCGTCCTGTAATATGATAACGGTAGAGCTTCTCCCCTTTAAATGGCAGCACAAATCGTTTATATTGCAAATGGCAGTTTTGTGCTCAGTTGCATTATTATGCTTGTTTATTTTATAAATAATCGTTATAAAAGTTCGTGATTCTGTCTTGGGTAAGTTATGATGTTAGTTAAGTTGATCCACTATTCATAATTAAGCAATTTGAAAACGTAAACATTCTACAAATTTCTAATCTAAAAAGCAGAAAGTTGCCTAATTTCGGATAGACCATTTTTGTGCATTTGATTCCCAATTTCGGATATCCGCAAGGTAATTTTTATTCAGGATAACCAACCATTAATTATTATTTTTATAATGATACAACAAACTAAGATAAACAATTTTAAAAAAACGAAAATTACCTAAGATACTAAGATATTCGAAATTGGGTATCTAAAATTATAGTTCCTATAGTATTTCGTAGAAAATCGCTTAATGATTAAATTACGTCTTAAATGTGAAGGAATAACAAGAAACATACGCAATGGGATCCAGATCTACTCTTGAAAAAATTTTTTCGGATATGTCCGAAATTAGGAGCCCTTTTTCAAATGCACAAAAATGCGCTGATTTTTTTTAACCGTGTTTTTTGGAAAAAATAAACTGTAATAAAATTGCTTTTATAATAAATCATGGTTCGCTATAATAAGTTGTATCTGGTTATATAAAAAACATATCAAAAAGTAATACCGAGTATTAAATATTGAATACATTGTAAATGGTATCCGAAATTAGGCGACTTTCCTTTACTGTGTGTAACCGAAATTCGTAAAAATGTCCGGCTTTCTTGCCTTTATGTAAAATTTTTAATCGTAAAACTGCCTGAAAATTAAAATAGACCATCAAGTATATAAAGAATTTCGCCTGAGGTGCTAGGGCTTACTTAAGTATTACAATATTAAATTAAAAAATGAATTTTTAATTTTATTGCCAGCAACGTTAGAGCTTTCTTGCATTTTTTGTAAAATTTAAAATTCTGAAACTGTTTTAATTAAATAAACCATCAAATTTACTAAAATTGTAAAAAGTCCAAATATATTTTTAAATAGAAAATTAATTTTTTTTATTTTGAACTTCGAAGGAGTTTTTAAAACCAAAATCTGAATTTCGATACAAATTTAGTTTATGCAGTTTCCGGAAGAAGCTGTCGAAATATTTTTGTCACATATTAACTTTATAAGTATATCCAAAAAATATTTAGATATAAAATTTTTCATATTGTGGAGATTTGGAGTAGATACTAAAATGGGCGTTTAAAAAATAATAAAAAGTGAAGAATATTAGTTCAGTCAAATAATGAGAAATTCCTTGGTTAAATTGCAATAAATGTACACGGGCTGATATTTTATTTTAAGGGTAGTATTGGATATTAACAGAATACTCCTGTTATCGGAAGATTAAAATGGTTAAGAGCAAACTTGTAGCACTTGAAATTCTCTATAAGTTTGATATATTATAAATTTTGTGCTTTGGTACGGTTACAGAGGACGCACCTCGACTTTCAGCGCCGACTGTAACCATAACAAAATACTTGAAATATGAAAATGCATAATATATAAAACTTTAGAGAGTTTTAAGAGCTACAAATTTGCTCATAATAACTGTTATCCTCCGAAGAATAATTTGGCTAAAAAATCGAAAAAAACAAACACAAACCACCAACATGGCCATTTTTGAATATTTATATTTATCAAAATTGGTTATATGCATTTTTATCGTAAGATCCATTTTTAGCGAGATAACCGCCTCACATCTAAAATTCAAGATAGCTGACACCCTTAGGCAAATCAACCGGTGAAAAACTAACAGGAGTGTTCTGTTACCATCCACTACTACCCTTTAAAATATCAGTCCTTGTACATTCTTTGCAATTTACATGTATTATTTGACTGGACTATATACACATAATCAGATTTTATTCAGTCGAATACCGCTGCCATTAAATTCTTTCAACATATTCGCCAGAAGCACCACCAATATTATATTTAGGCCTGAAAAATGGGTGACTGCTTTTTTAATATATATATATATATATATATATATATATATATATATATATATATATATATTTTATATTTAAAAAACAAGGGAAAGTATTGCATTCTTGCAAAAAAATGCTATTTTTGTATTTTATGATATTTTAAACATTTTTTTATTACATTAAAATCATAGTAGCTTTGCCTGGGAAAAGCACAAGCCTTTTTTTGAGAAAAGAAAAGTGAATTTTAGAGGTGAGTGCGGCTATCTCGCTAAAAATGCATCTTACGATAAAAATGCATATAACCAATTTTGATAAGGAGAAAATTTCCAACAATTTTTGTTTGGATCATTTTTTTAATATATTAATAACAAACGAGTTATAAATATTCAAAAATGGCCATGTTGGGGGTGAAATTGTTTTTTTCGATTTTTCAGCCAAATTATTCATCGGAGGATAACAGTGATTATGAGCAAACTTGTAGCTCTTAAAACTCTCTAAAGTTTTATATATTATGCATTTTAATAAGTATTTTGTTATGGTTACAATCTGCGCTGAAAGTCGAGGTGCGTCTTCTGTAACCGTACCAAAGCACCTATGAAAGTTTATAATATATGAAACTTATAGAGAATTTTAAGTGCTACAAGTTTGCTCATAACCACTTTTATCGTCCGATGAATAATTTGACTGAAAAATGGAAAAAAACAATTTCACCTCCAATATAACTATTTTTAAATAAACTCGATTGTTATTAGTTTATTAAAAAAATGATCCAAACAAAAATTATTGGAAATTTCCTTCTTAACAAAATTTTTTATATGTTTTTTTAACGTAAGATGCATATTAAGTAACTTACCCCTAAAATTCAAGATAGTGGACACCATTAGGCAAATCAACCGGTGAAAAACTACCAGGAGTGTTTTGTTACCATCCACTACTACCCTTTAAAATATCAGTGTATATTTATTGCAATTTACATGTATTATTTGACTGGACTACATACACATAATCAGATTTTATCCAGTCGAATACCGCTGCCATTAAATTTTCGACATATTCGCCAGAAGCACCAACAATATAATATTTAGGCCTAAAAAATGGGTGACTGCTTTTTTTAATATATATTTTTTAATTTAAAAAACAAGGGAAAGTATTGCATTCTTGCAAAAAAAATGCTATTTTTGTATTTTATGGTATTTTTGTCAACAATTTTTTATTACATTAAAATCATAGTAGCTTTGCCTGGGAAAAGCACAAGCCTTTTTTTGAGAAAAGAAAAGTGAAAAAATAAATTTGTTCCTTTAAAATAGTCGGCGAATTTAAACTTTTCAAAAAACGCAAAAAAAATGTTTACGTAATTTATGATTAAAAATATGTTATATTTTATGTTTAATAAATTTGTAAATTATTAAATTAGTTCAACTATTAAAACAGTGTTTTTCTTAATAATTAAAAAATTGAAAATCGAATATATTTCAACCTCATTTTTCAATGGATAAAAATGTGACATTTGCACATACGGGAAAAATGCGCTTTCGTACGAACGTCAGATTTTTATCGATTGAAAAATGAGATCTTAGTATAAGTACTAAGACCTCATTTAATACTATTATAACTGAGACAATAAATTAAGTAATATACTTTTCATGTAACATACGACTTCAACGGCGGCCATACTTAAACGAAACATTAAACAAAAAAATTACGAGATAATTTTAACGCGCAGAGTACCAGTCATATGTTGAATTCCGGCAAATAATAGGTTTCTATAATATAAGGAGTCCACGTGCCACTAGTGTCCATTCGTAAATACCAACGAACTAATAACTTTTTTTTTTTTTGCTCTAAATAAAACCGAAAAATTACCGTTACGTTTAGAACTTTTTAAATTTAATTTTGTATATATGTTAGTTACTATATTATTATAAACTAGCTTACGTCTGCTGCGCGAAGATGGATTGTATTACAGAAATGACAATTTTTTTATTATTCCGACGCTTTATTTAATATATTTTATCTCTCTTGGACGCTACAGTCTACTTTATTTCATTTAAAAATATTACGAAGAATATTTTAAACAATGTTTCAATATAAAAGAAGCAGAAAAAACATTAAAAATCATAAAA